>CM034243.1:18018092-18320592 GCA_019916065.1 Vitellaria paradoxa | reverse complement strand
GGTACACTTGATTTTGGCCTATTTTATTCATCATCTAACAATTTTCGGCTTGTTGGATATAGTGATAGTGATTGGGTCGGAGACTTGGATGATCGGAAGAGCACAACAGGTTTCCTATTTTATATTGGTGATACAGAATTCACTTGGATTTCTAAGAAACAACCAATTGTTACCCTTTCCACTTGTGAGGCTGAATATGTAGCTGCTGCCTCTTGTGTATGTCATGCAATGTGGTTGAGGAGCTTGCTAAAGGAACTTAATTTTGCTCAAGACACAACAACAGAAATATTCGTGGACAACCAGTCAGCAATAGCACTAACAAAGAATCTAGTCTTTCATGACCACAACAAGCACATAGATACGAGATATCATCTTTTAAGAAATTGTGTGGCTAATATGGAGGTTCAAATGATATACACAAGGTCAAAAGATCAAATTACCGATATCCTCACCAAGCCACTCAAGTATGAAGTTTTCTCTAAGCTAAGAAACTTACTCGGAATTACTAAATCAAGTTTAAGGGGGGATGTTGGAGCATAAACTTGATTTAGAATATTGGCCCAATACAATTAAGCCCAAGACAAGCCCACAAGAAGTTATGTAACTCTAGAAGGATGTGTTTCTAAAAGAGTTCTAGAGAAATCCTTGTAAAAATATCTAGATTGTAAGGATCACATGTGTAAAAGTCTAGATCTTATCTAGATCCTTCTTAGATTTTATCTTGTAAAATTATCTAGAACCTTCTTGGAGTAGTATAAATAAAGATGAATTGCAGTCATTTTGTAACATTGAAAAAGCTTGAGTCAAAGTGAAATACAAGTGTTGCTTCCCCATTCTTGTCTTAACACTCTTCCTTGTTCAAATCTTGTCCAAAAATTTTACCAAACAACCCTCCTCTTCCAATAGTCATTCGCTGAGTTTAATTGGTTAAGATTGGTACCTTTCTCAATTGCTTGGAGGCAATTGAGCGTGTCTCCATCACAGAATCCTAACCTCCCAGTAGTGTAAATATGAGTAGCAATATATGAATAATGGATGTGAACTTAAAAGTGGTTCCATACTTGTTAATATAGATGTGTTTGTATGCTAATACGGTGGGCTTTTGGGTACTTGGTAGTTTTTATAGTTGCTTTTGATTGTTTTCCAAGCCGAAGAAGTCTACTAATTCTAGTTATTAGAAATAAAATAAAGGAATTTTAGCGTGACTATTTAGTCTTGATATTCTTAGGCTGTATTCACATTAAGGATTTATCACGGGAAAATAAAATGGATAAAGATTTAAAATAACGTTTTATGTTATTATTTTTACTTAGTAAACAAAAATATCAATTATTTGAATAATAAGAAAGGGATTTTCTGGGGCATATTTTTTATGTAGTTCAAGTAAATGCGGGTTGCAACATATGAATAGTGGATATGAACTTAAAAGTATTTCATATTTGTCGATATATTTTTGTGTGCTGATACAGGGGGCTTCTTAGTACTTTGTAGATTTTTACAATCGTTTCTAATTATTTTTCAATGTGAAGAAGTTTGCTAGTTCTTAGGCTATGTTTACATTAAAAATTTATCAAAGAAAAATAAAAAAGATAAAGATTTAAAATAAATTTTTATGTAGTTATTATTAGCTAATAAACAAAAATACCCATTATTTGAATAATAGAAAAGGATTCTCCATGATGTGTTTTTTAAGAAGTTAAAGTAAATGCTAGTAGTAACATATGAATAATGGATATGAATTTTGGAGTGTCAAAAAATACGAGCTCCCAAGGTGGATCATTCGATCAACACTCTGAATTGAATGTGAGCGTATGGTGTTGATTGCTTCATCTAAATTGCAGGTACACCCTTTTTACTCTATTTAAACACCTACAAGTACTGGCTACTGGGCGAAGTATGGCTAATTGCACTTTCAACAGTGAAGTTAGTTTCATTGGATGAGAGTAAGCAAACTTCAAGTACAAAGATAATGTCTAACTTTTTCTCATTTGCATTGCTTGGTCTATATAGACGTGATGGTAGACCTATGATGGCAATCCCAAGTGCTTGGATCACATCTGGTAGTGAGTAACTGGGTTAAATCAAGGGTAGAAGAGTATGGAACAAGGTAGTTCCCTCTTTTCTTATACTATCGTGCTAGAGAAGTGGCACTCTTGATGGTTGCCACATGTTTAGTTCAGATGAGACCATCCGATTGCCCTTAGGTCTTGCCCACGAGACTTGTTCGGAACGTGGGTAGGGGCTTATTTGTAATTATAGGCTAGTTAATCATAACTGTGATAGTTCGGCTAAAGTTGTGACTAATCAGCCATAGTTGTGGGCAAACCAGGTTGGGGCTTAGTAGAACTACTGCTGAACTATTTCAGTTAGGGCTAATGTCATCAACCACATCAGCCTTCATCATGTGTCTGACAAGGATTCTAAACATCCCATTGATGGGATAACTCTTCTGTAAGTGCTTGCCTTTTAGGATTCTGCCTTCAACAACCTCATGTCTTTTCACCATCTTTAGTATAAATGTCAAGACCCTTGGAATTCCACCATTTACTTCCCAAAACGTTCTCTTGTTTTCTTTGCATCCATCTTTTTTGCTTCTTTCTCTTATGTTCAAATTGAAATTAGTGCCAACTAGATCCTTGATCATTGATTCTGTACTTGATGAGTCTCTATTTAGTCCACATCTCCTCTTCATCATCTTTTCACATTTCTCTCAATAATGGGCAAATTTCTCACTGCCTTTACGAAACCGGGGGGCATAGGTAAGTTTGTGAAGGATACAACATTAGATTAGCCATACCTGAGCCTAATGATGATGTTATTGCTGAAACTAGTGGTTTGGAATGGGTTAGGTGGCCAATAGTGGCCATAGTATAGCGTGGGATTAGATTCATTATCCATCTGCTTGTTCAAATATTTTTGTCGACTGTCCACTTTCTGGCTTGTTCCCAACTACTCATTACTTAAAAAAGGCCCTTTGGCTATGACCCAAAGTGGTAACCAAAAATTAAGGAACAGTGGCTCAAGGGTATTGGCTACAGTTTGGGTACTGCTCATCAGTAATAACATTTGCTCAGTGACAAAAGGTTCTTTGGCTATGGCCCATAACTATAGCCATGTATTAGTTACAACAAAATATGTTATTGACTACAGCATGTATGGAGTGGCCAATAAATGGGTTCCAGAGCCATTAGCTACTGTAGGTATGACTTTTGCTATGGCCTAGGCTGTGGCAAATACTATTCTATTAATTTAATTTTAAAAGATTGTGGCTATAACTTTGGTAGTGGCCAATACAAAAAATTATATTAATTTGTATATAGCATTGGCTACTGCCCACGACCGTAGTAAAAAATATTAATTAATTTAATTTTATAAACTTTTGGCTGACTTTGAAAGTGGCCAATATCAATAATTATATTATTTTGTACATAGTATTGGCTACTGTCCATGACTATAGCAAAAAATTTTAATTATTTTTAAATTCTAATTTATTTTTGTAGTAATATTTTTTTTTACCTATACAAGTAATATTGTATTTGTAATTAATAACCTATTTTAATTCTTACACGGTACTTATAATTCAATACGAGATATAAACTACAATAATTTAACAAAAATGTATTTAAATATGTTAAAATAAACAAAAATTTTATAAAGTAAGATCAAAATCCATGATACTAAAAAAATTCATATTCCAGTAACAAAGCCGTATCCATAATATAATATCAAAAAAATATCTTGAATACTGTATTAAAAAATGGAGTTTACATCCCTAATACGGTACTAAAAAAAATAACTCCGTACTAATCTTGATCCAAATTCCTAAAATAAAAATAAAATAATGATTAGTTTAATAAACTAGTTATAACACAATAAAAATTAGATGTAAAGTAAAATAATATTCAAAAAACTTAGTTGCCAACCACCAACCACTAACTAATCAATATCTTAATTCCCAAATTGGGTTAAAATAAGTTCTTTTATCAACTTGGCTCTCCAGTTGGGAAAGAAAATCATCGATAACAACAAATTCTAATTATTTAAGGAAAAAGAATATAGACAACATATTAGAAGAAACTACACAAATGCTTAAAATATAAAGCACCACCAATCACAAAGCAAGTGATTGATTTTCACTCATGTTCGGTAAAAAAATACAAATAAAAAAATACTTCCCTAATTTTTCAAAGATACATTGACATGGAAAAGTAAATGTATCTTTTGTCGTCAATTGGCTTGGTCATATACATTTAACGATGGAATATTAACAGTTATCTTTTCACGTCCTCTTTAAGCTAAAAGGTTAGACAAGACTGTATGGAACCTACTAATATCATGTGAAAGTAAGGTGTCTTGCTAATTATCTATTCAGAAGCCTCGATGCTGGGTGCATACAACCTTTCCACCATTGTGCTTCTAGTCTCTGCTTGTCGTTCGGCAGAACCTAGTATATCCAAGGCATCAGCCCGACTATTGTCACTTGGGTCGATTATTCTCAATTTGATCGGGTCAAACTTGCACAGTACGGCTTGACCTCTTTATAATATTTGGCCATCTTCTCTAATTTAGCCCTGCACTCGTAATTTATTTGGCCATTTTTAGATCGATTAAAAGTGCGCTGTATTCAACCTAGTTGTTTGTTGTTTAAAATCGAATATTTACCACATGCTCGAATACAAGGCCATCAAAGGAGATCAAACCACACTATAGATCATTTTTCGTTGATGTACCATCAACTTGTACCTTCCACTCTTGGTCGTTGATGATCTCCAGAACATTGTGATAATCACCAAAGTGGAGAGAACAAATTTATCCATGAAGTTCACCAGGACCTAGGCTTTGATTATGTTCAAGGGGGGCCAAGGTTGATGTTATAAGCTCCGAGCATCACTACCCACTTAGCCATTCTCCTTGAGAGGTATGCTTTCCTAAGGATAGCTTTCAAAAGGTGCTTAGCAATGATATTTATGGAGTGTGCCAGTAAGTAATGAGATAGCTTCCTGGAGGCCACTACCAGTGCTAGTACCAGTTTTTCAATTGGGAGATACCTCATCTCGGTTCTGATCAATGCCTTACTAATATAGTACAGTGGTCGCTGGATCTTATCTTTCTCCCTTAATAGCACTGAACTCACAGAATGCTTTGATATTGTAAGAGAAAGGTGTAGAGCTTCTCTTGGTTCGAGAGTTGATCGTAGAGGGGGAGTGGCCAAGTAACTTTTCAGTTCCTCCAGGGATTGGTCACACTCCTCGTCCTAGTGCCTTCCTAGCATAGCAGCGCCACTCAATAGCTTTATGTAGTCAAGCATTACAACCTTTGCATAAAGGCTATCTAGTCAAGGTTAGCTTCAATATATTTCCTTGTCACCAAGTGACCAAGGAACTTCTCTGAATCGACCACAAAAGCACACTTGGCCATGTACAGTCGTAGGCCATATTTTGTAATAACTTGAATTTCATTTCTCCTTAAATAATTTATTTAAATGTGGTGATCACATTTGCTATGATAAAAATCTAAAAAATTGAGGATTTAAAAATTTTTAGAATGATAAAATTTGTTGGAAGCATTTTTGGATTTAATTCCACCCTATGTGAGAGTTTACTATGAAATTTCTAAAGTTTTCATCCAAACATTCGCTAATCCATTTACCCATTTGGTTCAACATTTTTTGGATTTGAAAATTTTTAGAATGATAAAATTTATTGGAAACATTTCTGGATTTAATTCCACTCTATGTGGGAGTTTAATATTAAATTTCTAAAGTTTTCATCCAAACATTCACTAATCCATTTACGCATTTGGTTCAACCGAAACCCATTAACTCATGGATCAACCAATCATTCAACTTACCCTCAATTTACCTTATCACTCACTGAGTTGACTCATTGATAATAACTTTCAATCGATCTCCTGCAACTATTGTCTTCTTCCTCCATTTCATTCAATTTTCCACTGAATCATTTAGTTAAACTATGGAATACAACAATATTTGTGGATCATGACACCCATTTGGTATCCTTGGTCCAAGTTTAGAGGCTTTGAAGCTTGGGAGGTGGAGTTTGTCTTCCTCCCCTGATACGTCCTCTTCACTTCCATATTTTCCTACATAATCTTCTCTTATTAATTAAAATATTCCTAAGGCATCCAAAGAGTTGTGAGGTGTTAAGAGTTGTGGCTTATATTGACACATAGGAATACATAGAAGGTTGGGGGTTATGGGTAGGGTTTAACCCTATGATCCAGAACTACCAATTTAGTAGTCCTATTCCAGGTAGGTTTTTTATTCTAGTTCAATTGGGTTTCTCATTGCTATAAATTCAGGACATGTTGTATGTTAGGGCTAAGTTCAGGTTAGGGTTTTCAAAGATTAGGGTTGAGAGAAGAGTTAAGAACAAGTGACAGGGTTATCTAAGGCTTTTTATGATTTTCTCATATCTCTCGTGTAATTCCTTGCTATTGTTGGAGTTTCTTATAATTGAAAATCAATTTTGCCGTACTTATGGACGTAGGCAAATTACCAAATCACGTAAATCTTTTGTTATTTTATTGTGTGTGATTTTCTTGTGTTTCATTAGGGTGTTACTAGAAGGTGATCCAGAGTTTCCACAATAACATGGGTTTGTAAGCTTTCTAAAATTTTCAATTGTTGGTTGGAGAATTGGTGGTGTTCGGGGAGGAAGAAGAGAAATAAGAGGTTGAAGCTTTCTAGTTTGGGTGATTTTCGGAGCTCAATTTTTTGTCCTTCTTGGACTTAGTCACCAAATTCTTCATCGATGTAATCCATGTCTTCAATTTGAACTAGAATTATCATGTGTAGGATTAATTTGAAGGTGAAGCATTTTTCTGGCTTTGAATCATGAACTTGATTATACTTGAAATTTGATTAATTAGATTCATAAATCATGTAATTAAGCTAACATTTATGTTCCTAAATATGTATATGTGTTTTATGAATGTTCATTTGAATTTATAAAAGGCATAATACGAGTTTTAGAATACAAAATCGTGGACCAATTATACTGAAAATTCTGGAAATTGGCATTTTGTCAGTCTGAATAGTTGGCTAGAAGGCCATTCGAAGCAATGTCTGAACAAGATGGTGCTAGACAAAGCACTATAGCAGTGCCATGGTTGCCATGCAACCTTAAAGTGAATCTTTGAACTATTTTGTGTATTCTTAATTTAATTTTGATGTTCTAAGGTTATAAATAGTTCCTAGAATGACTAAATGTACTTTATCTTAGCTTAGATTGGTTCAAATAAATTTCTAAGGCCTAAATTAGTAATGTACACATACTGTTCGATGAAATTCCTAATTGAACTGTTAATCTAATATTACCTAGTGAACTTTCAATTGATATAGAATTATTATAATTGGATATTAGGTGTTATTTTGACACTCCAACAATTGTGATAGTTATCTTATATATTTAATTATAGGGCAAAGTACAAAAACTATCCCTACACTTTACTCTTGGTCTTGCTTTCGTCCCATTAGTTTCAATTGTGATAGTTAAAACCCTGCACTTTTGATCAAGATACAATATAGTTCTTTCTTCTGTTGCCCATTGATTGCAAATGTTAGGGTGAGGGTAAAACTGTTATTACTAAAATTTTTTTCTCTCTAACTGTTTTTCACTATTCTTCATTTTTTGGCAATTTTTTTGGTGCTATCTAACCCTTTTCGATGGCACTACCAGACTCCATGCTTGCCACCCTCTCTCCTTCAATCTTAGGTGGTTGGGGCTTGAGTTTTTAGCTACCTACCAACCCCCATAGCTACTGAAGAACCCCTGGATCTGTTGCCAACATTTTGGATGATGTGGATGCAACTTTTTGCCAAGTTTTGGTCATTTCCGATCATCTTATCGGGAGTCCAGCACCTCCATGTGAATATTGGTTTAACCACATCTTCTCATTCTCCTTTACAACTTAAGCAAACTCTAACTCCATTCACGCTGCTAGTAAAGAAATTAGAGTTTCTCTTAGATTGGTTCATACCCATTTGAATCAAGATGAAATTCCTTCTTACGTACCCAAAAAAAAAGAAAAAAAGATGAAATTCCTTCTTATTTTGCTGATTTTAATTGAATTTCTTCAATGTTCCATGTTAAGGTCAAAGGGATACTTTTTGTTTTTGTTCAATCGGCATTGGGAAATAATCTCCAAGCTGTCGGCGTTATTCTAGCAAATTCCCGAGTGGATTTTGGTCCAAAACAAACCTTGCAATCAGCCTCCAAAGCTTTGGCATTGTCCCTCCCACTTTTTTGGTGCTTTCAACGACTTTGGCAGCCCTTGCTCAAGAAATCGGTCTAGCTTCCAGTACCAGTGCCGGCATTGCCATGACAGCCAGCTAGCAGTCTCATAGTTTGTCAGTTGAAACCCTCTTTTCCTTAAACCCTAATCCTATTGGGAAATTTTGATTTTACCCTCTCCATAATGGTTGCATTTAACGGGTAGCGGATGGAGGACTATAATGCTACTTGACAGGAATTACGGAGATTTGACTGTCACAATTGAAACTAGTAGGACCAAAGTGAGATTGAGAGCAAGGTGTAGGAGTGATTTTTGTACTTTACCCTTGATTAAATTGTATATGGTTTGAAAATTTTTATTAAAGCTAAAATGGCCAAGTAACCTAGGTGTTTGATAAAATACCCATATGAAACATAAGACTTGTTTTTCGCTCACGTGGTTTTCTTTAAATGAACTTGATTTATTTTAACTAATTTTTAGGCATTGTTTTGTCAACTTAACAAGTTATATAGCTCTATTAACTGTTCAAATATATATATATAACTCTATTTATTTTAAATCTATATTTTCATGACTTGGTCAATTTAATGAAATTTATTTCATAAAATATTCAAATATTTTTCTTAAATGTTGGAATAATTTTATAGACATTTATGGACATCTTAAAGCTGGAAACCTATACCAATATAATAAGGGTTTGGTTATAAAAGGAATGATAATTGAAAATAATCCAAATTAATATTGTGGTTAATATTATTAACCAACTGAGTTAAATTCCAACTTAGAATATATTAGCTTTGTAATCTCAAATCGACTTAATTGTTTAATTTATTCACTTTGCTACCTAAAGTGGAATAAAATAAAACTTAAAAATTTTTCTGAGATTAAACATAATCATGTGGATTTGTTTATTATTTTATTGAATATAAAATAACAAAATAAAAAGGAAAAAGAGGCAAAAATCAAGACTGGGGCTAACGAGGTTCGACCTTGCGGTCAATAATTGGGTTAGCCTCTTACTGAGCCGCCAACCTTGGCTTGATTAATATTCCTTTAGGAATATTCTTATATATACCTAAGTTTGTTTGACAAACTCGTCGAAAGAATTAACTTAAATCTAATTCTAATTCAAATTTATTATAGCTAATTAGTACTTGCCTATATACTTGAATTGCTTATCTTTGTGGATGCAATATTTGTAGCTCTGTCAAATGTATGACCGAATTATGGACTGAGTTGAAAGACTTAGAATTTTATGTACGTGACTAAATAATCCCACATGTGATTCATCACCAAGGAACATTGCTGTATCTAACTAAAAAGGTCTTTTTTCTATATAAAATACCCTTGGAAATGTTAAAAGGGTGAAAATAAATTAACAATCCATTTGGACGTAGTGAAATGAATAGAAAAGAAGATAAAAAAAAAAGATTTTAGATTTAATAGCTTGTTTGTGTATTTTTTTAGGACAGAAAAGAAAATGAATGAAATGAAATGGAAGCAAAGTAAAATTTTAAAATTTTTAGCTTCCCAAAACTGGGAAGAAATAAAGAAAAGAGAAAAGTAGATTAATAGAACTTTCAAAATGACATATTTGCCTATAAAATAAAGAATAAAAAATAAAAAATTACAAATATGTCCTAAGGCTAAATAAATTGATTACACTTTAATTTCTCAAAAGACTGAATGGTAAAATAAAAGTGAATTAATGAAACTTTGAAAATGACATTTGCGTATAAAATAAAGAATAAGAAAAAAATAAATTAAAAATATGTCCTAAGTCTAAATAAATTGATTATACTCTAATTTCTCAAAGGATTTAATGGTAAAATAATCATTTACCCTTTCTTTTCCTTTCATTTCTTCTAAACTCACAAACAAAGAGAAATAAAGTTAGTATTCTTTCTTTCCTAAACTTACAAATAAATAAAAGAAAAATATAATCATTTCTTTTATTTTCTCGTCTCTCCTAACTAATGTTTTCTTTTCTTTTATCTCCTAAACATACTAATAGAGTCTAAAACAATTGGAGTTATCTTTAGTAATAGGGTGATGGGTGGGTAGAAATGGCATTTTTAGGTGGAGATGAGAACCTATCTATTTGTTCAAGGGATGTTCCTTTCAAACCCAACTAGTCACGTAGCTAGTCATGATGGCTAGGTTTTTAGGGGGTGACACTATCAGAATGCATTGGATGCTAAGCTTGTAAAGTCACTGGTTCCCAAAGCTGGGAGTAGAGGAGGAGATGACAATAATTATCCCAGGATGATCTAGATAAATCCTATTTATTAAATTTTAATGTGACTAGAAACTTCTCTTGCTTATGCATGAAATTTTGCGTGTGTAATTATTTGATTATATCTAATTCTGTTCGATGATTGTTTTATGTAAAAATATAAAAAAAAAATAATGAATTTAGTATTGTTATGGGGTTTGATTTGAGACCTTAAATATCTAAACCTGATATCCCTACTATCGTAACACTAATTTTGTGTGGTATAAAATAGCATAAATAAATTATTAAACGTGTAAGTAAAATAGTCACTATAGCGATAAATTATGTCAGGTTGTTGTATACTTTACATTATTTAGTTATGATCAATTGAATTATCTATTGTATAAATAGTATGCTAGTTAATTTACATTATGATCATTGCACAGAGGTACCTAGGAGATTCGAATTACTAGGTTTTAGTAGCTCAACCTATCATAGGAAAAGTTTTAGGACATTGAGAGAAAGGATACTGAAAAGGAACTAAGGAAAGATCAATTTCTCTTGAATATCTCACCAGAAAAGCTATTTATTTTTCTTCTTACATAGGACTAAAAGACTCTATTTAGAATTGTGGTCTATAATGATAATTGTTGGATGATTGTAACAATTAAGCTTTGGACTTGATTTACTTTTATTTGGTATGTAATTTTAATTGCATGACTGGGATGCTTAGACAACTCTATAATATTATTTCTATCCTTATTTTTGTACCCTGCAATTGGAATTCTACCAAATGATTTAGCCTGATGGCTTATAATTTATTTAGGGATAAATTAGGAGTTTAAAATACCTTAATTTATTATCACAAGTCTACCCTTGAGTTTGGAGAAAATTTAGGGCATGACAATGGGGTACTAGCACTCTGTCTTTATACTTACTAATGCTACCAATTCACCCCTAGGTATTCTGGTTATGAAAATTCGGGGGTGTGATTGCTTGGTGTTAAAGCATCCTAGTTTTATTATATGCCACCCCTGGGTTTGGAAGAAAATCTGGGGCTTAACATATTTCTTCAAAATGCTAAACACCTTATTCAAGTATATGGAGTGATCAGCTTTGGCTTTACTCTTGATGACCATGTCATTAATGTATACCTCTATTGTTTGCTCGTTCTGTGAGTTGAACATCTTGGTGATCAACCTTTGATAGCTGAATGGCATCACCTTGTAGCAATATATACCTCAAGGTGTGATAAATGATATTTTCTCTTGGTTGGTCCTAAACATGAAAATTTGATGGTATCCACAATAGAAGTTGAGGAAACTCATCAATTTATGCCCTATGGTGGCGTCGACTAGCTAGTCGATTTTTGGCAAAGGGAACAAGTCCTTTAGGCAAGCTTTATTGAGATCGGTAAAGTCCATGCACACCTACCATTTTCTGTTCTTCCTTTCTATGACTACCATATTGGAGAGTCAATCTGGGTACCTCACCTCTGTGATAGCCCGTGATCGCATCCTACAATGATGGTACTTCCATTAGTAGAAACTCAACCCGGAGTTTAATTAGCCTTGCCTAGGCAAGTAGTGTGATTCTCCCCAATAGTCAAACTAGCACCGAGCTGAAGCCAATTAGTGTGCAATTGGCTAGCGTGGGTGACTGACCCTAAAAAGTGTTTCGGGTTCTACCTCTAAAGTGCAAGAGGGCAGTCGTAGTTTTAAAACTCAGTGAGTACCGAGGTCGAATCCACAGGGAGGGCTTTGTTAAAAGCTCTAGACTTGTTCTCTTAGTTAGTAGGTGAACCTAAATTAATTTAAACTAATTTTTTAGCAACTCAAACTTTTGTTTTAGATTCTAAATGAAAGAAATTCAATTTAATTTTAAAATGCAAACAAAGCATCTACTATAAATTCTAAAGCGAATAAATCAACTCATAAATTAAATTAAATAACAAGCACAATACTAAAAAGGTTCTTGATCCAACTTTCAAGTCCGGGTAGTTCACTACTTTGCCTTGGGGTGTGTTTATTTGAAGAACAGGGTTTAATTTGAAAAGTTTTAAAAATGTTATAATCAAAGGTCAATACCAGTGATCTCACGCGGATATGGTTACAGACCTTTGTTTCCTAGAGTTTTTCAATTAAACACCAAAATATTAATAAAAATCCGATTTTTAATTCTATTCAAAAGTATTTGATGATTGGTTACGAAAATCCATACCAGTGATCTCACACGGATTTGGTTAAGGGTTTTCGTATTCGAATGTTTTCGAAATAGGAAAAAAAATAGATTTGTGAAAGGTAAATCCCTTCGCGAAAGGTTTTGCAACCTATGCGAAAGGTTTCGCAACCTACGCGAAGGGTCTCGAAACCTACGCGAAGGGTTTCGCAACCTACGCGAAGGGACTACGAACACCCCAAGGCTTTTCGTGAACTACCCTTTCTTGATTCGTTGAATCAAGATTAGGGTTTTACGCTAAAACTACTTCAAGCATCTTAAAAACAATCAAATAGCATTCAATCATATGAAAAGAGAATTGAAACAAGCAAAACATGATATTACAAAACAAATCGAAATAAAATGAAATAGATTAGAGTGTAACTTACAACGTAAAGCGAATATAAAAGACGAAGTGAAGAATCACTACAAAGACAACGATGAAAGCTCCAACAAAAACCATGAATCCACGCATCCAAGTTTAAAAAAACTAATCTAAAAACTCTCAAAATTCTATTCTAACGCTCAATTGAAGGTGCAAAATCAAAAGGGGCTTCTCCCCTTTCTTGGCCATCCAATAGCTTCCTTTATATATGCCAAGAAACCCTAAAAGAGGTGCTTTAATTCTTGAATTTCGGATACACGGTGGTCCCGACCGTCTAATCTGGGGGTTGGGACCACAGAAAGCTTTCTTCTCAAATCCTATACACTGTGGTCCCGACCATTAGATGGACGGTCTCGACCCCCAAGTGTCTTGATTTCTTGCTTTTCTTCCTCCTTTAGGTTGAGTCTTTGGGCTAGTCTTGGCCATCCAAGGTGAGGTTTGAACCATGACATTTCCTTCATTTTCTCGGCCATTTCCATAGCTATAAACTTTGACATCCTTGCCCTTTTCTCTGCAAATAAACAATAAAAGTATAAGTAATATAATAACACTAAAACTTCAACTTTAATTATTTAAATGCATGAATAAGTGTTGAGTTAGGGAGTTTGCAATTACACTTTTCAAGTGTAATCACACCCCCCAACTTGAATATTGCTAGTCCCTAGCAATGCTCTTTATTAAAATGAAATGCATGATGTTCTTTTAATAAAATGAGATACAACTACTATCCTATTTCTCTTTTCGTTGGAAACACGGCTACACTTAGCTACGTGTAGCAAGCCCTTGAAACCCCTAGGTTCCCCCTAGTTGACGAGTAAGGTCTCGTGAGGGTTTACAGTGAATATACCCATAAAATTCTATGGAATGGTCTCAAAGTGTCAAAAAGTGATCCGAATCTAAGATGAATTAAGTTCAAGCTCAATAAGTTACAAAATCTACATATCATGTGTAATTTCCAAGTGCTAAGCATAATGCTTGGACTATTAAAGTAGAAGGAGCATGTGTGCAAAATTGTTTCATTCATTTAACAAGGTCTCAAGAGCATAACTGGAACTAAGTTTTGACTTCAAAAACTCACAGGATTCCACTCATAGAAAGAAATTCACTCATTCAAGGGTTCACACATTCCTATTAGCATGAAATGCTATCCTAGTTGCACATGACTCCATAATATATGAATGAATTAAAATAAAACTCAAAGTGGACAGCTCCTAACCATGTTTCAATGCATATGTAAAAATCACATCACATAACCTACACAATGCCACTACATGCACAATACAAGAGTTGCTTGCTTAGAATCCACTAGGTCTTTGTTTTGGTTGTAACTTGGCCAGGGGTAATGGTTAACAATGGAAGATATGGAAATCAAAGCACATGTCTTGGGATAAAGATGTTCAAGTGCACACAAGTCCCAAACTACCCATTTCCTTTCCAACCCCAAGAAGGACTACAACAAGAAGCTTATTCACTAACTTACAAACTACTCATGGGACATTCTCAATAATTATAATATAAAGCACAAGTCCCAAAATTACATAAGCAAGAATGAATGACAGACTTCCTTTTTTTTTTCTTTCTTTTTTTTCTTTTTTTTTTTTCCTTTTTTTTTTTTCTTTTTTTCCTTTTTTTTTCTTTTTTTTTGAAATAATGAAATAAACATAAGCTAAATTCTCCACCTAATATTCCCTCTCAATATGCTCTCAAAAGTTTCAATTCCCAATCCCCACTCACATCACTGACATTGAGGCACTTTTCATAACCGAAAACATGTGAGGGTAAGGCTTAAAATTGTGTGAACAAGGTTATGGGATAATATATGAGGTGGGAGCCAAGAATATATATATATATATAAATATCACACACTTTATTAAAAGGCTTCAAGTTGGTTCCTAGGGCAATTTCATATCAAGGAAGGATAAAAAGGCCCAACAATAGCAAAAATAGCCTAGCATCATGTTCAAAGCTTGCAACAACTCATAATGTGCCAAGTGAAACTCATGCAAGTGTGTGTGATGCAATTAGTGCATTGAAAACCGAAGTGAAGAGCAAAAGAGCTGTGATTATGTGCAACCCCTCAAGAAAAAGAATATAAGGCTCAAAAGCTCACAATTAAGGAGTATAAGTCTCCACCTAGTCCAAGAATGCTTAATTAACCAATGTTAAATAAAATCTACTCCTAAGCACATAAGTTCTTCTCCATGATAGTCACGAAAATTCACAAGGTGATAGCACACTCAACTTGAATTAAGTTTCCTATTGAAACTTGAACAAAACTCACTCATCACTATCTCACTCAAATTCACCATTGACCAAACCAAAAGGGTTGACATGTAAGTATAAATGTGCTAAGTCATGTATTTAAGCTAAAAAAAAATGCTCAAAATTTGAAAATTTTGACAATTTTAGCACAAAATGTCATCATGCGAACTCTACCCCCCAACCTAAACTAAACATTGTCCTCAATATGAAAACTATGATGCATAAGTGGGTCTGTAGTATGCAAAGTGAGCATGATGATGAGTATGAAATAAAAGCCACAAAAGGCACAGATAAGAACATAGCACAAATTAAACCAAGCATGCACCCATTATTCATGCCCCTTAAGGCATCACCCAAAACACCCCCCAACCTAGATTCTACAGCACTCCCAACAACAGCAATTATATATAATGGAGTACCAAAATTGAAAGTGCAAGACTAAATAAAAAGGAGAGGAAGGGTATTACCTCAAGAGCTCCCTTATTTGAAGAAAACAAAAGAAACTATTCAAAAGAAAAGGTTAGACATAAAATAGGACAAGAAAAAGGGTTAGTACGAAAGAAGAAATAAAAATAACATAAAAGAAAATAAAGGAAGAGAATCAAAGTAAAAAAGAACTATGAAAATAAGAAAATGAAAAATCTAATCTACTATGTACAAATAAAATGAAGACAAAAGTGTTATCCAACACCCTCTATCCCATGCATCCAGAAATGGTTTAAGAAATAAAATGTTATCTGCGGGCCCACGAGGCACTGAATATGGATGCTTTTCAGGTGTAAAACACACTGGGGAATGAAAGGTCAAGTGAGGTTCTTGAAACCTCGGATGTGGCCGAAGTGTAAGTGCAGGTGTGGACTTGGTTGGCTCAATTAGTCTCTTGATACCTAAGAAATCTATGGATGTGGAAATGGTGGGTTCAATAAGTCTTTCAATGCCCAAGAAATCTATAGGTGTGGAAATGGTGGGCTCTAATAATCTTTTGACACCTAAAAAGTCAATGTAAGCCTTCCCCGTGTCTACTACCTCTCCCCAATGATGGCCAATCCCATGGTAGTCACTCACAATTCCCATAGTAAGATTGTTGGATGGGACTAAGTCAAGAGATGAGAGGTGTGCACCACTCTCAACCTTGGGTGCATAGTGAAGTGAACTAGGGTCAACTGACTCAATGATATGTTCCTCGGGCCATGTGGCATTCAAATGCTCAGTTGGAGTCAAAGGACTCTCAATAAGGTCTGGGGTGGTTACGGTAGGTTGAGCATCAAGCTCGGTAGTAGAAAAGAATTGTATGTCTCCCTGACTCTCAGTAAGTGGTAAAGGAACATCCTGAATGGGAGTGTCCAAATGAATATGAGAAAGATGCTCATTGAAAATGTTATCCCCAATGTAGTTAGGGCAATTGTCCCACTTAGTGCCTGTAATAGTGTTTGAGGTCAACGTCTCAGTCATGTTACCACTTAGATTGGTGCTCATAGCTTGTGTTATCTTAGAAAGTTGCTCTCTCAAGTCATCTAGGGCTTGGTTGCACTCATTATTAAAGCTGAATTGCTGTTGCATAAATTGATAAAAAATGTCCTCTAATTGTGCATCATTAGGTTCACAAGACCAATAATCTTGAGGTTCCTCATGCTGGCCCTCAGTGAGTGGAATAAGGTTGGGATAGGCACAATAATTAGTCTCCATGCATGTGCTACTTCTAAAGGATGGATCATGAATATCAAGTGAAGTAAGAGTATATGGGGAAGGTTCAGTGTGGCTTCTAAATGCATGAGATTCAAAATTAGGCTTAAGTCTTCCCTGTGGCCTGGTGTGTTCGTAGAAAAATTCGAGGAATGACCATGCCTCACCTGGGGTAAGGTCAAGAAATTCCTTATCTAAGACTTTATCAAACGCTTGGTGTAAACTACTAGGTAGAGCATTATATAATATGGCTACAATGTCCCCTAGCTCTAATCCATGACTTGGGAATGTTTCCAAAAGATTGTTAAATCTCTCCCAACTTTTCTAAAATACTTCACCCTTCTTGCAATAAAAATTTTTTATTTGAAGGCCATGGGTGAAGGTTTGATAAATAGGGAGGAAATGTTCAATAAAAGCTTGATGAAATTGCTCCCAAGTACAAACCCATTCACTTACAGCATAACACCAGTCACCAGCCACACTTTGCAATGATAAAGGGAAAAACATACACCTAAGTCTCTCACTCTTTCTAGCATCATCACATAAACAACATGCTGCCTTAAACCTATCAAGATGAAGACATGGGTCTTCCTCCTCATGCCCAAAGAATTGAGGAAGCATACTATAGGTGTCTAATGTAAAAGCATATCCAAACATGCCACCTAGATACTCTATGTATTCTCGGGTATCAAAAGGGCCATGTACAAGATCACCAACTTCCATGTCTAAGATCAGAAAATAAAAATGAAAATAAAATGAGAAAGAGAAAAACTACACTAAAATGCAACCTGAGTTAACTAGCATGCAAACTAGGTTTTATGATATGCAAATGAATATATAACAATGCAAAAGAAAGAAAACTACTAATAAAGAGACGAAGAAAAGAAAAATTCACCCAATTTCTGAAGTGAACTCCTCCTAACTCCCAAGTCTAGCGCTTAGTTGCCCTCCCCGGCAACGGCGCCAAAAACTTGACCGACCCTAAAAAGTGTTTCGGGTTCTATCTCTCAAGTGCAAGAGGGCAGTCGTAGTTTTAAAACTCGGTGAGTACCGAGGTCGAATCCACAGGGAGGGCTTTGTTAAAAGCTCTAGACTTGTTCTCTTAGTTAGTAGGTGAACCTAAATTAATTTAAACTAATTTTTTAGCAACTCAAACTTTTGTTTTAGATTCTAAATGAAAGAAATTCAATTTAATTTTAAAATGCAAACAAAACATCTACTCTAAATTCTAAAGCGAATAAATCAACTCATAAATTAAATTAAATAACAAGCACAATACTAAAAAGGTTCTTGATCTAACTTTCAAGTCCGGGTAGTTCACTACTTTGCCTTGGGGTGTGTTTGTTTGAAGAACAGGGTTTAATTTGAAAAGTTTTAAAAATGTTATAATCAAAGGTCAGTACAAGTGATCTCACGCGGATATGGTTAAAGACCTTTGTTTCCTAGAGTTTTTCAATTAAACACCAAAATATTAATAAAAATCTGATTTTTAATTCTATTCAAAAGTATTTGATGATTGGTTACGAAAATCCATACCAGTGATCTCACACGGATTTGGTTAAGGGTTTTCGTATTCGAATGTTTTTGAAATAGGAAAAAAAATAGATTTGTGAAAGGTAAATCCCTTCGCAAAAGGTTTTGCAACCTACGCGAAGGGTCTCACAACCTACGCGAAGGGTCTCGAAACCTACGCGAAGGGTTTCGCAACCTACACCCCAAGGCTTTTTGTGAACTACCCTTTTTTGATTCGTTGAATCAAGATTAGGGTTTTACGCTAAAACTACTTCAAGCATCTTAAAAACAATCAAATAGCATTCAATCATACGAAAAGAGAATTGAAACAAGCAAAACATGATATTACGAAACAAATCGAAATAAAACGAAATAGATTAGAGTGCAACTTACAACATAAAGCGAATATAAAAGACGAAGTAAAGAATCACTACAAAGACAACGATGAAAGCTCCAACAAAAACCATGAATCCACGCATCCAAGTTTAAAAAAACTAATCTAAAAACTCTCAAAATTCTATTCTAACGCTCAATTGAAGGTGCAAAATCAAAAGGGGCTTCCCCCCTTTCTTGGCCGTCCAATAGCTCCTTTTATATATGCCAAGAAACCCTAAAAGAGGTGCTTTAATTCTTGAATTTTGGATACACGGTGGTCCCGACCGTCTAATCTGGGGGTCGGGACCACAGAAAGCTTTCTTCTCAAATCCTATACACTGTGGTCCCGACCATTAGATGGACGGTCCCGACCCCCAAGTGTCTTGATTTCTTGCTTTTCTTCCTCCTTTAGGTTGAGTCTTGGGGCTAGTCTTGGCCATCCAAGGTGAGGTTTGAACCATGACATTTCCTTCATTTTCTCGGTTATTTCCATAGTTATAAACTTTGACATCCTTGCCCTTTTCTCTGCAAATAAACAATAAAAGTATAAGTAATATAATAACACTAAAACTTCAACTTTAATAATTTAAATGCATGAATAAGTGTTGAGTTAGGGAGTTTGTAATTACACTTTTCAAGTGTAATCAGTGGGGTTAGTTTTAATCAACTTGAGTTCATTGAATAGCCTATAATACATCACCTCTGTGGAGCTCTCGTGGTTGATAAAGACCTGGCAAGCATGGCAATCGTCGATTCCTAAAGTTAGAACCAGGGTGTCATTATATGGTTTTTCATGTCCTCGATTGCAACATTAGCATGTGTAAGGGAAGATCTCTTTCCTTTCTGAATTATAGGCTTAATGGTCAAAAAAATGTTTAGGGGGACATGACGGCAGTATTTATGTCAGAAATCTTATACAGGGTCCATGTAGAGGCTTCTAGGTTATCCTTGAGTTACTGCACAAAAGATTATTTTTCTTGGTCAGGTAGGCTTTTCTATACCAAGAAGAACATCTCCAGGTCAGTGTTATAAGCTAAAAAAGACTCTAGATTTTCTACTGTTTTGTCCTTGAAGTCTTCCCACGTCCTTTAGAGTTGGTACATCCTCAGGTCTGACCATCAACTCCCCCTGTTTAGGGATGTTCTTCACCCTAATAGTTTTTTTTTCTTTTTTGGGTGACCTGGAACCCTCATTGGTTCATTGTAGCCCTTAATGGACGGCGTAGCTAATGGGAAAACTGAAGAGATGTACACTACCTCTCACGCACACCCCGCTTAAGTTAGGAATCAAACCCTTGTGGTTTCTATGGGAAGCATACCCATAAGCCACTTGGGCTAACCTCAGGGGGCTTTACCCCAACAACTATCGTGTAGTATTTCTTGGAGGTGACATGATCCTCTTTTATCTCAAACACTCCCTTAAGAGCAGGGAATTTTAGTATGGTGGTACGTGGATGGGATGGCCTTCTTCTTGTGCAGCTAAGGATGGCCCATGATTGTTTTCTACGATGATAGGACTTTCACTAGGAAAAACTCAACCTAGAGCTCAATCAGCCTTGCCAAAATAGGTAGTGTGATTCTTCTCAACAATTAAACTGGCACCAAGGGCTGGTTTGAGGTTAGCTTTGGTTAACTTAAGCTCATTGAATAGCTTATTATACATCACCTCTGTGGAGATCCCATAGTTGATAAAGACTTGGTGAACATGGCAATCATTAATTCCAAAAGTTAGGGCTAGGGTGTTATTATGTGGTTGCTAAATGCCCTTAAGGTCAGCATCTGTGAAATGAACTCTTGGCTTGGCTTGGTTCTTGGTCTTTTGTGGCTTGTGTTGGTGTATCACCCACACTCAACACTTTTTGCAGGTAAACAGCCTTCTTGTACTCTGCTTGGAAGCTAATCTTAGCTACTGGAGGCTCAAACCCCAGGTGATCAATAAATGACTTTTGGGCTGGTCTCATATTGTGGACGCATGATGGGTCATCTTCGGTTGGCCGACCTTGTTGTGCTTGCTCTTTTGATTACTCCTTATCTATGTAGTTACACAAATGGCCCATGCGAACTAACTTCTCTAGTGATACTTGAAGGTGTGACACTGCTCTGTTCGGTGCTCCTTGTCTCTATGGAAGGAATACAACAATGACTAGATCCTCTATGACGAGTCTCCCACATCTTCTATGGCCATACAAAGTATGACTGAGCTTAGATCTTAGGTAGGATCTTATAGATGGGAACTTTAAAGACTATGTTCATTGCCTAAACTCATCTTTTTTCCTCTTATCCTTGGCCAATATCTTCTTTCTATCATAGATATTTTCCTTTTGGTGTTATCTCGCTCAGAACTTCAAGCTTCATTGTTCACAATAGAGTATTTATTTATCCAATTTATAAGGTTAGCCAGGCCTTTAATTGGTCACTTGTTCAGCAACTGTCACAATTTATCTTCTTTGGGGAGGTGGAGCTTGAAAGAAGTAGCAACAATCTACTTAAGTCACCCCTCCAATTTGCTATATACCTCAAAATAGTGTCGAGATGATCTCTAAGCCCCTCACTACATCTCGCCACAATGACATCAAAGTGTCCACTATTTAGGGCTATTTTTTGTTGGCTATGAACCAAGCCGTAAAGGCCTCAACCAACTATGACCACCTATTAATGGAACCAAATTCTAATTTATCTAGCCAATATAAAGACACTTCCCCTGGGTTAGAGGGGAAGATTTTGCACATGAAAGTGTCATTAGTGACATAATGTGTTTGTAGCAGTAAACTTGTCCCATTAGGTCTGTCTTTCCATTGTGGAGTGTGAATCTCAGAGGTGTGAACTTCTAAGCTGACTATTTACTTGATGTTATTTATAAATGGAAAAGATAATGTAAAGCTTAGTGATAGAAAATCCATACAAAATTGGAATTAAATATTGCATATATATTTGTTTCCTGATTTGAAAAAGAAAAAAATAATTTAAAACCCAGAGAATTTGCGTATTGTCAAAAAGGATAATCTGCAATCCAAGTCAAAGATGGATTCAAGACCAATTCTGTACAGATTAGGACCCTTCAAACACGCCCACAAAATTCTAATAGAGATGGAGGTTGGGCACAGGCAACCCGAGGGGTTGAAATATCTTTGCGGGCAAGGCGCTGGGAGCTCGAGAGATCACCCTAATGAAGATTCTAAATATTATAAAAATTTTGTTTCCATTTTGTGAAATCTGTTTATATATTTGAGTCTTAGTTAGAATATGACTTCATAGGTCTATATATGTGCATCCAAGCTTAATGTACAAAAATATATATAGGGTTACATATTATAGTCGTACAGAGAGAGAGTTTTATTATTATTATTATTATTATTATTATTATTATTATTATTATTTTTACTTTATGAGCTTAATGATTTTTCTCTTATTTTCTTCTACTCTTTGTTAAGTTTGTTTACTTTCTGTGTGATTTAGAAAGTCTACTTGGTTTGGATCGATCATCTAATCAAGCAAAAGTGATGAAAGGATTCATGCAAGTGATTCGTAATAAGTTTGAATAGAGTCTTATAACCTAGTTATTTAGTGAAATTGTTTTTTGAGATTTTTCCCGTGATAGGGTTTCCTCATTAATTCTTTGGGGTTACTTTCTCTACTGTGAGTATGATTGTTTGATTTGCTTGACTCAAAAAATTTCAATTGGTATCAGAGCAAGTCACTATTCGTTTTTGAGTGAGGTCAAATTTGAATTAATGGAACTACCGTGTGAAGGAGGTTCAAGCACTAGAGCTCCATGGTCCGAAGATGATGGTAACTTCATTGCTTTTTGGCCTCACATAATTCTTTTGTAGGTACAAAGATTGGTACCTTGAGCGACATTGAGACATCATCTAAAAGTGAAGATTTTGATGAAGAATTTGATGGCATTCAAGAAACATATGATCAACTCTACAAGGATTGTTGTGGGATGAAGAAACATAGAAAAATCCATAATCAATGAAATAATAAGCTGAAGAAAGAGATAGATACTTTGAAGATTGAGTATGAAGAACTCTCAGGTAAGTTGGCATCTTTAGAATTTGATAAAAATTCTAAATCCCAAAGTGTAGAAAAGATAAAAGTGAAGATTGACAGGAAGAATAAGTAGCTAGAAGAAAAGGACAAAAAGCTTGAAGAAAAGGAGAAAATTATTGTGGAACTTTAAGCAAAGATCAAATAGTTGAAAGTTAAAATAAAAAATGATGGCAAGATCCTTGAGAAGATGGATACTAGCTTAAACATTATTGATGAGATTTAGAGCAAACATAGGCCACATGAAGACAAATTTGGTCTAGGATATAGTGGAGAGAAGACTATAATAGCAACCTTTCCATCTTCTCCAAAACCTCCATAGATTGTCCTAAAGTATGCAGCCCCACCAAAGAGGAGTGCTCTAAAGTTTATACCTCAACAGTTTCCTCCTCCCAAGGTGAAAGGTACACGTTTTACTAATCCCCAATCGTTTGTACCTATGTATCACCATTCCAGTATTAGAGGCCATATTTGCTCTAATTTTCATAAACTCTATGGTATTTTTTTGAATTATATGAAAATTTTTTCAAATATCGAAATCCTAGAGTTTATATGGCAAATAAATTTTAAGCCTTTTTTGACTTTTCTGAAAATAATTTTAAAAATCCATGTCTATTTCAAAAGTCAAAGAATTTAAATTTTTCAAAACCAAAATATGAAGAGTTTTCAAAGATAGAAAATTTAAATTTTCATAAAAAGCAAAGATGTGAGAAAAGCACTGTCAAGACCATCTTTCTCAAGACTGAGGCTGTTTGGGTTCAAAAATATGATCTTTTCATCAAACCTTTCGATGCCATTTGCTTTGAATCTCTTAGTAAGTTTTTGGGTATTTCTACACATCCTTAATTTTTTTAAATAAAAAGAGGGATAGGAGTTCACTTTTTGTTTTGAAGATATTTTATGACTTCTATCGCCTTATATGAATGTCAATCATTCAGTCAAATTTATTATAATAGTTTAAAAATTTGTATTTCCATTTAGATTAAAAAGAAGTGTCTTGATAAATTTTTTCGTAATTTTGATGTGCTTCCTTAAACACTTAACCTATTTTGTATATATCTTTTCATCTTCTAATCTATGGAACTTGAATTAATATGTCTTGCATTTAAAAAATGACGATGAGCAATTAAAAGAATAATTTTATCCTATCCTGGAAAAGGCTGCCAATGGGATACAATGCAGCCATTGTATTGATGTGTTAGTTATCAAAATAACCAACCACTAGGAAAAGACGATATAAAGGACATGGCTACTTACCCATAAGTGTGTGAAAGCTACTGAGATCTTAAAAGGGATATTTGTGAAGTAAAAAAAATTGGATGGATGAAAATTAATTGAGAAAATCTCAAAGAAAAATCAAAAAATAAAAATAAAATAAAAAATTACTTTCAATTCATTTGGTGCCTTGAATTTAATTTTTGATCTTGTGATTTGTTTAAAGGGGAGATTTTATGCTTGATTAGTCATACCCTCACACGTGTACAAGCATTTGTTCAATTTTATGGCCTAATTCATCTCATGATGTAATCTTAGAAATTTATTTGGGAAGATGAATTTTTGTTCATTTAAATTTATATGGATAGAGGATTAATTTACATATTTGGACATAGGTAAAGTAAAATTTCTTTGATATATTTTGAAGTTCCCTATCTTATTTTTTTTTATATTTTTGTGTTTTTATGTTTTTTTCTGGTATAGAAAACTAACCTTATAAGAATTTCCAGAGAGGTTTACAGAAAAGGCACTAGGAAGCTGAAGTCTCAAACAAATCCAGTGATCTGTTTTTGTTTTGTTTTCTATTTTTCTTATTCCCCTATTATTTTGTGAGTTTGTCAATTCATATAAAAAAAGAAGTAGAAAATTTCAAATTCTACAACTTTATTTTAATATTTTTTGGTCTTGTGAACTTGGAACTTGAACTAGGAATTTGAAATTGAATATTATGCTATGGATGATGTTGTTTTAATATATGTATATATATATATATATTTTGCCATGTGATTTTTTGATGTGTTTGTTCAAGTGTTACAGATTGATTTTGAATTTCATTTAAGTTTTGTAATGGAATTGCCAAAGAGGAAATGTTAGCAAATCCATATAAAATTGGAATTAAATATTACCGATATATCTATTTCCTAAATTGAAGAGGAAAAAGATAATTCAAGACCTAAAGAATGTGCATATTGCCAAAAAGATAATCTGCAATCCAAGTTAAAGATGGATTTAAAACCAATTCTATACAGATTACGACACTTCAAACACATCCACAAAATTCCAGTAAACCCGAGAGGTCGAGGTATCTTCACAGATGAGGTGTTGGGAGCTAGAGAGGTTGCCTCGATGTAGATTCTCAATATTATAGAGATTCTATTTTTATTTTGGGAAATTTGTTTATGTACTTGAGTCTTAATTGGAATAGGACTTTGTAAGTCTATATATATGCACCCAAGCTTAATGTAAGAAAATATATACACGAGACATATTATAGTCTTAGAGAGATGGATTTTTTTTCTTTTTTTTTTTTTTTTACTTTGAGAGCTTAATGATCTTTCTCTTATTTTCTTCTACTCTTTGTTGAGTCTGTTTACTTTCTATGTGATCTAGAAAGTCCACTTAGTCTAGGTTTATCATGTAATCGAGCAAGAGTGATGAAAAGATTCATGTGACTAATTCATAATGAGTTCAAGTAGAGTCCTGTAACTTGGTTATATAATGGAATTGTTTTTTGAGGTTTTTCCTGTGATAGGGTTTCCTAGTTGATTCTCTCGCATTACTTTTTCTACTTTGTGTGTGATTGCTTAATTTGTTTGATTCTAAAAATTTTAGATAAGATTCAGTCTAAAGCCTTTTTTATTAGAAGAATGGAAGAGTTTCTTTCCTAATGGTCAACATAGTCAACATGGTCGGTGAGCTATTTCATTATCGAGCCTTTCTGTCACGTCCTGGATTTCGTTACCTGAGTTATGAATGCTAATCACATGCAGTTAATGATAATCATCCATACAACTCAATCAAAGCTATAAAATTACCCTAGACCAAACACCTAATATAATAAGATTAAATAATAAAAGCCTTGGTTAGAATCAGGCAACTGTGGTCCAATATAATAATAAAAAGTAATATCTAAGCTTGTTAGCCTTTACAACCATATCGAATGTTCAAAATAAATATCCAATTATAATATAATACATCTCCAAGGCACAATATATATTATAGTCTAATCTATACATCTCCAAGACACAATATATATTATAGTCTAATCTATCTCCTTAGTGATTAAAAATATAATTGTATAATCCTAAAATATGCCAAAATATGATAGGGCCCGCCTAATCTTTGGGCCTGTAGACACCCTAATTTTGCCCCCTTACTTAAAACACTATAATACCTAAGGCTTTTAGTTAAATGGTGCTCTACTTATTAAACTTTTTAATCGTTGGATATGTCAAAGTGCCAGAGTTCAACAAAGAGCAAATAATCAGCAAAATGACAATTATACCCTTAGAAAAGAGAGAAGTTAAGCTGAAGGCTCATATTAAGGCAAAACACCACCAAACTGCATAGACATATCCAAGATATCAAACAAGCAGCTCCTACATCAACAAAATAGTCAAAGTCTAAAGTCAAAGGTCAATTCGGTCCAAAAATAAAAAAAACAAATCGTCTCTACCAATGCACCTTAGGGACGATATCAACCAAAATAAACAAATCAAGAAAAAAAACATGAAAAAAGATATAAAACATCCTAGAACATGTCAAAAGACATAGAAGTAGGCTCAGAACAACCAGAATACTGCTTTGGAGGTCATCTGGGTCTCGTCAACTCAAAATGGCTTCTACTAACGAGAAAGAAGCTACTGACACACCGAACACAATTTGAGCCTCCAGACGAAGTTAGAATATCCTAAAATTATACAAGAATATCAAGGGTATGTTTCGTGAAGTAATGACATAACTAGGTCATGTCAATTCAAACTTTAAGAGGTCCATTCGGTGCTAGGAATTGAAAAATTGTTAATAATTTATAAATTCATAAAAATATTTGGGAGTTATTCTGATGGCATTTCTGGATTCATCATATCCAAAAATGGGGGGGAGGAGCCATCCTAGTGGTACCTCTAAGGGTTAGGCAAAGGAATTGGGTGCCCCTTCCGTTTTAGCCCGTTTCAGAGCAACAGTTTTCAAATAGACCTAACTTGATCCTGGAGAATCCAAATTGAACCAAATTTTGACCTAATTAGTTTAATTCTCTAAAAAAAGTGTCCAGGAGGACTCCGAGGCTCTTGAAAATTGTCTAGAACTTCTTAAAATTGCTCAAATCTATCAAGGTAGAACCCAGACCTAGCAAAACATGGTCTGAGCCAGGGGCTATAGGCCCAATGGCCATTTTTCTACTTCTACTACCAAACCCCTTTGGCAATAAGGTTTGTGGTGAGTTTTTTAGCTAGTAAGCATAGGTAGAGCCTTCTGTCTGTGCAGTTTGGCATGATTCTTCAACTACGGACCTGGGCAAGCATTTTTACCTATATATATAGGAAAAATAGGTTTCAAAAATGATTTTTGCAAAGTTTTTTGCCTGTAGACTCGAGCAAATGTTTTTGCCTACGGACGTAGGCAGGTTTTTTTGCCTGCGATGGTTGAGTGAAAGCTTTATTTAGGTCTGGAAAAACCTATATAAAGGGCTTTCCCTTGCTTTCATTTTTCACATTTAACACTCGGTGCTTGGAGCTCTCAAGACAATCCAGAGTTTCTCTCTCTAGAAAAAGCTTGCGTTAGTAAAAATTCTCTTTCTAGTAAAATTTTATTTTCAATTCAATTTATTTGCATGATTAGGAAAAATAATTCTAATTATGTAAATAAAAACCCTCTGTCAATGAAAGATATCCGAATCATAACTCAAGTCTAAGCCAAGCCCGATGTATGATATTGACTGGATTTACTTGAAACAATTTAGTAAAATTCTAAACATTATACATATGACATGCCTAGATCATATTGCCATGTCATGCCATGCCTTAATACTATTTCTGCCATGTCATGTTATAGCATCACAGTATTATGCTAGGCCATGCCAAACATCATATCTACCATGCCACGTCATCCCTACCATGTTATGCTATGTTCACATGCTACCATGACATGTCATACCATGATATCGTGATGTTATACCATGTTAAACTATGTCATTACCATGTTACACTAAGTTACCATGCCATATCATCATGCTATACCATGTTAACATATCTTATCATCATTACATATCATGGTATAACATGCTTTTTTTTTTTTTTGGTAAGTATGGTATAAGATGCTAGGACATCATTGACCATACTAGCACATGCTATGACATGCCATGCACTATGTCTTGACATGCCTACACATGACTTGACATGTTAGAATAGATGCAGACATGCAAACACACACCTACTTGTGTTGACACAGACTTAGAAGTCAAACACTTATTAATCCAGAGAATTTACTTTAGCGAGCA
This sequence comes from Vitellaria paradoxa, assembly GCA_019916065.1. Taxonomy (NCBI): domain Eukaryota; kingdom Viridiplantae; phylum Streptophyta; class Magnoliopsida; order Ericales; family Sapotaceae; genus Vitellaria; species Vitellaria paradoxa. The sequence goes on along the minus strand of CM034243.1, from coordinate 18,292,147 downwards.
AGGCTCTAGAAATAGGGAATAACTTAGGATTGGCTAAGCCAATGAATTCTAGGTCTCGACTTCCCTTAGACATATCTGACATATATCCTTTAATTTTCATCCATGATAAGGATAAATGTTAGAATATGGACTATCATCACATCAATTGCATCACTCACATTACACTAGTCTTTTACGCACATAGGCTTAATCATCACTATTGATTAGCACATAATATTACACTTTTATACACCTTTTTGATGCACTAATTGCATAAATACATTCACTTGATTTTATTGCCTATTTCTCATATACTTGTGTTTTGTGTTAATTGTAATTTTCAGGAATTAATTATAGGCAATTGAATGCCTAATCAACATAAAAATGCAAGTGGAAGAGTCCCATATGAATAAGAGGAAAATGGAGGAGGGAAAAGAGATTAAAGAAGAAATGATGAATTACCATGGCTGCCAAGGGGAAGGAAATAGTCCCAAGCTTAACCCGATTGATGCGATTCACTTTGGGCTGAAAAAGTAACTTAAAAGGCTAGAATTTTAGTGTTTTAGGTGAGCCTAAATCCTTCATCTTCAACATCAAAATTGCATCCAAATTGAAAGGAGTAAGTTTTAGCTTCATAAAATTGTCTAAGTAATGGAATAGTTTGAACAAGGGTTTGAATAACTCCTTGTTCGAACCTTGTTTGAACAACAAATGAGGATCAACCTTATAACTTTAATTTTTGTCTAAGTAATGAAGAATGGCTTGAACCATTGTTTGAACAAGGGCCTTGTGCACACCAAGGTTTGAACAATAGCAAGCACATCCATGTCAAGCTAGAACACTGTTCAGTTTTTGGGCCATAAACTGGAGCTATAGACCTCAGTTTTAGGTGTTGTTTGGCTTGTTAGAAAAATCAGATATAGGACTACAATTTTCATGAGAGTTTAAGACTCTATTCTGCCATTTTGAAGTTCGAAATTAAGCCAAAACCTAGAATTCAGAATTTGCCTGAAATGTTTCTCACAGCTCAGACTTATCTCTGGTATTAGGCTATATTTGGAGTTCTAGAAGTTGAAATTAGGCAATTCAAGATGCATTGGAAATCTGAGAAGAAGATCTAAAACATTTATGAAGAAACCAACCCCAAATGACATCATCGTGGTGCCCTAAATCTAGCTTGAAATAAGTCCAAACAACAGGCTAAATTTTGGAATTTTAGTGGCATTTTTGTAATTTTTAGAAAAGGGGATATATATATATATATAAGTTGAGGTTTTAAGAGGGAGAGAGAACATTATATATAATATATTTAGGTTAGATTCGAATGGTTTTTGAGGTTTTCTTCATATTCTCACATAGGATTTCAATTTCTTTTGCAATTTTCTACTTCCCTTTGAAAATTTCTTCATGTTTTAGAGTAGATCGAGGCAAAGGACTTTGGGATCATTGAAGATCTTCATGTAAATGGATCAACTGAGGTATAAATTGTAATATATTTCCAATTTCTACATACTTAGATGTTGATTGGTTGATTTTTCTTTCTATTTTTTGTTTGTATGCAATTTTTATTTTGCCTTTTCATGCCATGTATGATTAGTACTTGTGTGGAAATAGTATGCACACTAGGTGTTTGATACAATGTTTCTATAAGTGATTTACATAAAAAGCTCTCATGTACATGCTTTTCCAGGCTTTGTATGGATGCCAACTGTTTGTATATATAGTGCTTGTATTAAGTGTGATTACATGTTAGGCCCTTGTTAGAATACTTACATTCCTAGATCAATTATGCATGCCATGTATATTTGATGCTATGTTTCCCTAAGTGATCTAACAATTGGACTTTATTTCTCTAAATCAACCTATCTTGTGATGGTTTGCCTAGATGCATATAGGTAGACATGTTTGCCCTCTCAATTGATTGAATTGCATGATGATTGGATGGGTTACCCTTGGTCCCTAGCCTCCTTAAATTCATAGATTTTAGTTCATTTTCATTCACTTTGCACTAGATTTAATTGTTGCCTCCTAGGTGTTTGACAAAATGCCTAGGTAGTTTCTATTTAAAAAATTCAAATCAATGCTCTTTAATTTTCATTGTGACACTTACTAAATAAGAGAAGAAGAATTGTGAGTTAATAGTGTCTTTCCCTGTGCATATGATCGGTACTTCACCATTATAAATTTAAATTACTACATCGGACCACCTTGCACTAAGGGTGTAAATCTACATTGTGAAATGACAAGCAAATTTTGGCAACGTTGCCAAAGAGAGCAATTGTTTATGCACAATTCGGAGCTATGATTGAATTGTCTCAAGTAATTGAGAATATTCTTTCCTATCTCTATTCTCTTACTTAGTAGTTTTTCTTTCTTTTTGCATTGTGGCATACTGCATGTGATTTCCATTTAGTTAGTTTGCATATTTAGCTTAGTTTTTCTATTTTTATTTCTTTTCTTTAACTTTTGTATTTTAATGATGAACACGGATTTCAATGCATGTACACATGGTTCACCTCACACTACTCACTCACCTGTTGGTTGTCTAGTGGAGATTTATGGCACACACTTTATTTTAGAAGCCACACATACGTTACCATCATATTTTGGGAATGAGCATGAGGAGCCTTAAGTCCATTTTGAAAATCTTGAGTTAGCTTGTAGGCATAGAACTAATGGTTGCTTGGATGATGGTTTTATGTTAAATTTTTCCTTATGTCTTTGCATAAGGTGGTTTTAGATTGGTACTATGCTATTCATTCACCTCTTTGGTCTTGGGAGAATTTGTCAAATGCATTTTTCTTTTACGTTTCCACCATCCATCAGACATACTTCTTCCAATTTCAATTAAAATCTTTTTATCAAAAAGAGGGTGAGATGTTCTATGAATGTTGGGAAAGGTTCAGCAATATTTTATAATCCTACTCAAGCCATCATTTAGAGCTAGTGTGCATTTTGAGTTGCTTCTTTCATGGTTTATGTGCAGACACACGCCATACTCTAGATAAGATTCTTAATCTTACACTGGACATAGCATGACACTATCCTAAGTCTCTTTATGAAAACTTGAGACCTAAGGGAGATTTTGAGCATATTATTACATTTAGCACTTGTGACTCTATTTCAAATGCCAACTCTACATGCTCACACCTCACACCATTCATGGAGACTGAATATCATGATCATGAGATCTCATTTCCATATGATGTCCCACCTTTAGGTTCTACATAGAGTCTTGTTCTAATTTAGACAAACTTCTTAAAGTTTATTTAGAAACTTATCCCCGAAACCTTGAGCATTCATTGAGTAACATTCCTATTATAGGTCTTGAGGGACATACTGAGGTTTTTAAGGATACATTACCTAAGGTTACCACATTCGAGCCAACATACACTTACAGTGATTGTCCTAGTCCTACATCACCCATTGACACTTTTAAGGGTGACTGGTCTTTGTTTGATGATGATGATACACTTTTGAAGACCATCAAATTAGGGGACGGTGTGAGGGTGGAGTTCGTGCTCTAATTGGTCCAAACTCTATTGACAATGTACCTTTCTTCACCCACACTGAGAGTCCAGTCGACATTAGTCCAGTGTATGTGGAGCTAGTGCATGTTCCTCACCTATCACCACCCCTGAGCATGATGCTTATCTAACCCTAATCATTCAGGCTGTTCTTTAGAGTCTTAAGACTCATTCTGAGAGTGGAAATATCAATTGGCATGAGGAGTTTTGCATGAAGTCAGTCTCACCTATATCACTTATTTATGCACTTGAGAGTGAGAGTGACACTAACCTCTCATCTCTTGATTTAGTCCCACCTCAGAGTCTAATTTGGCGTTTAGAAAGTTACTTGTCTGAGATTGACCACACTTGGGTAGGAATGGTGGATTATCCTAAGGAGGTAACTCATATTGACTTTCTTGCTGTTAAGTGTCTTTTAGAACATCCCATTTTACATTTGATCTTCAATGCGGGCCTCATCCGGTTAGCCACATTGTCTCCAGTGTCTCGTGCACCTAGAGGTTACCCATTAATTTAATTGTTGCTATTTATTTTATTTATTTAGCAGTTAGTAATCAATACTTTTCAAAACCCAACATAAAATTTTTTTTTCCTATTTTTAAAATAAAACCAGTAGGTAGAAGAACTTAGAGAATCTTAGTGTTCAATCTCGTAGTTCCTTATGGATTCGACCTCGGACTCATCGAGTTAAAACTACACCGCACACCCTTGCACTTGGGGGTTAGTTTAGACGCACTATCTAGAAGCGGTCAAGTTTTTGGCGCCGTTGCCGGGGAACTTAGTTTTGATTTATTAGGATAACTCTAAGTTACTCTTCTACTGTTTCCTAAAAAAAAAAAAAAAAAAAAAATTTGAACATGGATTATTTTCCTTATAATTCTAGTTCACCAGACACCATTCACCCACTCATTAGTTATTTAGGCAGCATTTATGGAATTAAATTTTGCCTAGAAACTTTTTCTATGCTACCTAAATTTTATGGACTTCAACATGAGGACCCTAGAGTTCATTTAGAACGTTTTGAGTCAGTTTGTTTCTATTGCACGAATGGTTACATGGATGACACCTTTAAGTACAATTTTTTCCCGTTATCATTATGTGGAGTAGCTGATGATTGGTGTCATGCTGCTACTTGGTCCATCAATATTTGGGAAGAGTTACAAAATGATTTTATTGCAAATTTTCTCCCCAATTTTCAAAACTTCACTTTCCGCTTTCAAATTAGAAAATTTTGTTTCAAGAAGGGTGAAGTATTTTATAAATGCTGGGAGAGATTTGAAAACCTTTTAGAAACTTTCCCAAATCATGGGCTAGATTTAGGGTACATTCTAGGAATATTCTATAAAGCTCTACCTTGTGAGTTACACTGAGCATTTGATAAAAGCTTGGGTAGGGAATTTCTTAACCTTACCCCAGAAGAAGCGTGGTCATTTTTTGAATTTTATATGAACACACCAAGCCACGAGAAAAACTTGAACCTAGTTTTGAACCTCATTCACTTGAAAGCCACATTGACCCTTTCCCACATCCTTCTACTACACTTGATTCTCATGATCGATCCTTAGAAAATAGAGTAGGTGTTGAGTCCGATTATTTGGATATTACATCTCCCAACCCGACTCTATTCACCAAGGGCCAGTATGAGGAACCCCTAGATCATTGGCTTACTGAATCTAGTAATACACAAGTTGAGTCACTCTGCTAGCAAACTCAACATAGGGAAGAAGTTAACTTAAAAGTCGATTTTAGTGCACATGAGACTTCTACACACACTGACTCTACATTAGATGATACATTGTTTGAGTCCACAGCATGTCCTTATATTCATCCACGCACTGAAGCTGAAATAGCTAAATCTAGGGCCTTTTTGTTACTTGCACGAGAAAATTCTAATTCAAAAACCTTAGACTTTGGGTGGAGCGATTGTTCAGATAATGGGTAGGATAATGAAGGGAATGAGTCCTTTGACTCATGCCCAGTAGACTCTAACATGCACAAGACTTCATCAGTTGAGAGTTTAGAGGACATGTCAACTAACACCACCACAGAGCTTGAAGCTCATCCCACTCTAACAACACAAGTGAGCTTGGAAAGTCCTAATACTCATTTTGAGAGCTTTGATGCTATAGGTTCAGGGGAGCACATTGTTGAGCCAGTCAGTTTAGCTTCATCGTGTTCTACCACACCACTCACTAAGACCACTTCTGATATATCTTTTCCTACTAGGGCTAGTACACTTGATGACTTACCTATTGAGACCCCTATATTTGAGCGGCAGTATGATTCTAATTATGGTTGGGTTCCTACTTTAATCCAATAGGATATTCATGATAGTGAATTTTCTTTATCATCCTTTGAGAGTTCAACAGATAGGCTTGAGAGTGAGAGTGGTGCACACCTCTCCTCTTTTGCTGTCACCTAAATTGGGAATTTTACTGAGGGAACTGAACATGTTTTGACTAAGACTGACCATACATTTAGGGAAATGGTGTCAACCAAAGAGATAGTTTGCATTGACTTCTTAGGTGTCGAGGGGATACTAGAAAACACATAACCACATTCCATGTTCACATATGCAAATAACTTTGGGCCATATTTGGGATTCAAGGATTCCCATAAGGCCATGCATTTTCTAGTGTTTTCTGCACTAAGAGCACAGTCATTTTCAGTACCTTTTGGGCCCAAGGAGAATATTTTATTCCTAAAACTATTTGGTGAGGCTTGGGAAAGATTAGGAGTTGGATAGTTTACTTTTGCATTAACCATTGTATATTAGTAGATTAGATTTTTCTTTCTTTATTTTTGATTTATTGTTAGTTTAACTTTTCTTTCATTTTATTTTTATTTTGTCTTTCTACTAACTCTTTTCTTCTTGTTTTATTTTTCTTTTATTTTTATCTTCTTTTGATTCTAACATTTTGCTTGAATAGTTCTTTTATTTTCTTCAAATAAGGAAGCCTTGAGGTAATATCCTTCCTCTCATTTTTATTTAGTTTTACACTTTCAATTGGTACTTCATATATATATTTGTTGTTGTTAGGAGTGCTATAGAATCTAAGTTGGGGGGGATGTATTGGGTGATGCCTTAAGTGGTTTGAATAATGGGTGCATGTTTGGTTTAATTTGTGTTTTTTTGTGGTTATTGTTTCATGCTCATCATCTTGCTCACCATTGCACACTACAGACCCACATATGCATCATGGTTCTCACATTGAGGACAATGTGAATTTTAAGTTGGGGGGTAGCCTTCGCATGATGACCTTTTGTGCCAAAATTGCAAAATTTTAAATTTAAAAATTTTTGAGCATCTTTAACCTTGAATACATGAATTTAGCACATTTGTACCTACATGTCAGCCCTTTTTGGTTTGGTTGATTGTGGAATTAAGTGAGGGAGTGATGAATGAGTTTTGTTCAAGCTTTAATAGGAAACTTAGTTCAAGTTGATTGTATAATGACCTTGTGCATCTTTGACTATCAATAGAAGAGTTTATGTGCTTAGGAATTGATTTTCTTTAACATTGGTTAATTGAGCATTCTTGGACTAGGTGGAGACTTATACCCCTTAATGGTGAGCTTTTGAGCCTATTATTCTTTTCTTGAGAGTTGCACATAATCACAGCTCTTTTATTTTTCACTTTGGTTTCCAATGCACCAATTGCATCACACACACCTGCATTAGTTTCACTTGGCATATTATGAGTTGTTGCAAGCTTTGAACATGATGCTAGGCCATCTTTGCTTTTGTTGGGCCTCTTTATCATTTCTTGGTTATGAATTATCCTAGGAACCAACTTGAAGCCTTTTAAATAAAGTGTGTGATATATTTATATATATATTTTTCTTGGTTCTCTCCTTATATATTATCCCTTAGCCTTATTCACACACTTTTAGCCTTACCCTCATATGTCTTGGGTTGTGAAAGTGCCTTAATGTCAATGATGTGAATGGGGGTTAAGAATGAAAATTTTTAGAGCATATTGGGAGGAAATATTAGGTGGAGAATCTAGCTGATGTATTTTCATTATTTCAAAAAAAAAAAAAAGAAAAATGAAAAAAATGAAAAAAAAAAAGAAAAAAAGAAAAGAAAAGAAAAGAAAAAAAGAAAAAAAAAAAAGAAAAAAATTTTGTCATTTCTTTTTGCTTGTGTAATTCTGGGACTTGTGCATTATATTATAATTATTAAGAATGTCCTATGAGTAGTTTGTAAGTTTGTGAATAAGCTTCTTGTTGGGATCCTTGTTGGGGTGTAGAAAAGAAATGAGTAGTTCGGGACTTGTGCGCACTTGAGCATCTTTATCCCAAGACATGTGCTTTGATTTCCATATTCTCCATTGTTAACCATTACCCTTGGCCAAGTTACAACCAAAATAAAGACCTAGTGGATTCTAAGCCAGCAACTCTTGTATTGTGTATGTAGTGGTCTTATGTAGGTTATGTGGTGTGATCTCTTACACTTGCATTGGAACATGGTTATGAGCTGTCTACTTTGAATTTCATTTCAGTTCACTCACTTATTTTTTGGGTTATGTGCAACTAGGATAGCATCATATGCTAATAGGTATGTGTGAACCCTTGATGAGTGAATTCCTTTCTATGAGTGGTACCCTGTGAGCATTTGAAGTCAAAACCTAGTTTCGTTTATGCTCTTGCAACCTTGTTGTATAAATGAAACAATTTTGCACACATGCTCTTTCTACTTTGATAGTCTATGCATTTATGCTTAGCACTTGAGAATTACACGTGATATTTAGGTTTTGTGACTTGTTGGGCTTGAGCTTGATTTATTTTTGATCTTATCACTTCTTAACATTTTGAGACCATGCCATAGAATTTTATGGGTAGATTCACTACAAACTTTCACGAGACCTTACTCGTCCACTAGGGGGAATCTAGGGGTTTAAACGGCTTGCTACACGTAGCTAAGTGTAGCCGTGTTTCCAATGAAAAGAGAAATAGGATAGTAGTTGCATTCCATTTTAATAAAGGGCATTGCTAGGGACTAGCAACACTCAAGTTGGGGGGTGACAAAAACTTGATCGCTTCTAGATAGTGCGTCTAAACTAACCCCCAAGTGCAAGGGTGTGTGGTGTAGTTTTAACTCGGTGAGTCCGAGCTTGAATCCACAGGGAACTACGAGATTGAACACTAAGATTCTCTAATTTCTTCTACCTACTGGTTTTGTTTTAAAAATAGGAAAAGAAAAATTTATGTTGGGTTTTGAAAAGTGTTGATTACTAACTGCTAAATAAATAAAGTAAATAGCAACAATTAAATTAAACTAAAACGAAAGCAATAACACTACGCATTCAAGATAATTTACAATTCTTGATTCAACTTTCAATTCTAGGTACTTTACATATTCACCATGGGATGTGTTGTAATACTTGCGTTAAAACCTAAGTTAGGATTTGTTTGAAAATTATTGAGAAAGTTTTAATCAAAAGTTTTTACTAGTGATTACAGAGAATATAGTCAAAAACTTCTATTTTCGAAGGGTTCTCAAAAAATCCTATTCGAATTCAGATTCAAATTCAATTTTTCTAGTTTATCCAAAATTATTAAGAAAATTTTAATCGAAAACCTTTACCAGTGATTATAGAGAATATAGTCAAAGGTTTTCGTTTTCGAATGTTTCTAAAATAAACCAATTCAAATTTGGATTCAAAATCTGAATTTTCAGTTCTTCAAAATTATTGAGAAAATTTTAATCGAAAACCTTTACCAGTGATTACGAAGAATATAGTCAAAGGTTTTCATTTTCGAAAGTTTTTGAAATGAATTAAATTTGATTTAAAATTTGTAGGCCCCTACGCATGAGTTTTCGCAAACCATGCGAAGGGTCTACGCACATCCCATAGATCAGAGTAACCTACCCTTCCTTGATTCATTGAATCAAGAACTAGGGTTTTACGATAACATAACTTTAAATGAAATAAAATCAATCACTGAACACAAATTTAACGGATCTAAAGAATAAGATGAAGAAACAATATTATTAAAATGAAGAACGAAAGTAAACGTACTCTGAAATCAACTCTGAAACGAAGTATTGAACGACTATGGCTGTAATGAAAACTACGAAGGCTTCGTAAATTCGTAAAAGCATTACACGAACATTAAAACTCTCTAGAAACTATCTAAAACTCTAAAAAGAATGGAAAAACTAAACTAAGGGTATGTAAAACGAAACTATGGTTCCCCTAAGGTCGGCCATGTAGCATGGGTTATAAAGAAGTTGCAAGGAAAACCCTAAAAGATGGAATTAAGCCGCACACGCATAACACACTGTGGTCCGGACCATTTGGCAAGGGGTCTGGACCACAGAAACTTTACTCTTCAAGTTCTGCTTCTCGTTTGCTGCTTCTAACAACTTTCTGTCCTCAACTTCCAATGCGATTTTGACCTTGAAGATGATGGATTCAGGCTTTGACCAAAACACAAAAGTTGTAGCCCTTTGAGTCTTCTTTCCAACCCAAGAAGAATCAGGTCAATCCGATTTGTGAGTGAAAAGATATGGTCAAAATACTGACAGGGTGTCAAGCTGAAACTTCAGCTGCACACCACTTCAATTATCTTGAACTTCAGACCATTTTTCTCTCCTCGGCAGCCAATTTCATCGCTGCTAATCTCACTTGTTTTGCCCTTTTCCCTGCAATTAAGAAAATAATTACTATAAGCAATAAAATAATGATAAAACTTCAAAATAAACTACTTAAATGCATTAATAGCTATGCAAAAGTGGAGTTTGTAATAGCACTTTTCAAGTGCAATCACCCATCTTCGATCTCTCATGGGTTCGAAGAGAACATTTTGTCAAAAAGGCCATTTGGTAAGGCTTGGGATAGGATAGGTGCTGGATGACCCTTTATCCTTCATTTTACTTGTATATAGTAGGTAGTTTTTTATTTTTCTTATTTTCTTATTTCTTGGTAGTTTAGAGTTTTACTTCTTTGATTATTTTTATTTCTTTTACTTATTAACTTTCTCTTGTTTTGTTTTTCCTTTGTTTTTCTTTTCTTTTATTTCTAACATTTTTTTGAATAGTTTCTTCTTTCCTTCAAATAAGAAGGCTCTTAAGGAAATATCTTTCCTTTTTCTTTTCCTTAATCGTGCACTTCCATTTTGATACTTAATGATTATATATGCTTGTTTTTGAGAGTGCCGTAGGAGTGGATTAGGTGATGCCTTAAGTAGTTTAAATAATGGGTGCATGCTCGACTTCTACTCATGCTTGGTTGATTGATTTGTGCATTAAGTAACTATTATTATATGCTTTCATCATGCTCACTCTCATACTACCGACCTATATTTGCTTCATGGTTGTCACATTGAAGATAATGTACAATTTAGGTTGGTGGTAGGGTTCCCATAATGATATTTGTGCTTCTATTACTAAAATGGTCAATATTTTTCAAAATTTGAGCATTCTTGAGCTTAATTGACTTGACTTAGCATGAGTTGGACCTTGCATGTGTCTCTTGATTAGTTTCATGTTGGTATTTTTTCTATGAGAGTAATTAGTGATTTTGTTTCAATATTAAATAAGGTGCATGATTCAAGTTGAGTATGTAATTTCCTAATGCCCTAAGAGCATGTCCTTTGAGATCATTGGATAAGAGTGTGTTAAGGATTGTTGTTCATAAGATTTTGTTACTTGAGTATACCTGAACCCTATTTTGCGAGCTCTTAAGCCTTATCTTTGTTTCTGAGGGTTACATATTTCATGTTCTATCTTTCGTTCATCTCATTAGTCCTTGAATAGTTTCATCACACTTACTTGTTTTGGTCTTAATGCACACAAGGCACTACATTGACTTGTATGAGTGTATTAATGCATCTTATGAGTTATTGTGACCTTGGGGAGTGACGTTAGGCCATCTTTCAAATCTTCAGAGCCTTAGTCTTTTCCTTTGATTAAATTACCTTTGGAGCCACTTTGAATCCATTGAAAAAAAAAAAAAAAGAGATTTTTTCTTTGATTTTCTAGCCACATATATGACCCTTTAGCCCCATTTATATATTTAAAACAACCTTTGCATGTCATGGGATGTTAAGTGCATCATTGTTTAATATGCATGGTTGTTATAAGGATGATGATTGAATTGAAAAGAAATGTGCTTCGAATGAAGAGAATTTTATTAAAAAAGAAGAAGAAGAAGAAGAAGTAGAAGAAAAAAAAATGGAAATAAGTTTGGAATATAGTATTTCTTAAGCATCATTTTTTTTTTTGGTCCCATGAAAAAAAAAAAAAAAGGAAATAGAATAGTTACAATACAATAAAATTTCTTGTTTGGCATTCAAGGTGTATGAAAGGAGGAATTGGAATGCATATAACTTTTATTGCACTTTCGTAATATCCCTAGGCATGCACTTTGAAATTTCCTATCCATTATTATCTAACCAATTCCCAAAGGCCAAGCTACAACCTCATAAAGACCTAATGGACTTTATGGGAATGATGCTCATGGATGCATTGATCTATTTCATGTGGGTTATAGTAGTGTTTTCATTTAATAATGCATTGAGATATTTGATTACACTTGAAAAGTGTAATTACAACCCTTAAATTAGATCCAAAAACACGCATTCATCAATTAATTAGTAGAGATTTTACTTACTTTGAGTTCTAATGGTTTCTATATCTTTAAAAATGCAGAGAAACGACAAAAAATAGCGAGATTATCGAGTATGAAAATGATAAAAAGGGTGAAAGTTTCTTTACTGTTCAAGTTCAAACACGTAGACATTCAGCTAGGATAGCAGCAAAGCAACTATGGAAGAGACTAAAGAGATTAACAAATAAATCCAAATTTTGGCTTTGCCATCTGGACGAGAATATAGCATCTAGACGCCATTCTCCAGTAGCTAAATAGCTTTACACTTAGAAAATTTTTTAGTTTATTTTTTTTTTTTTTTTAGGTTTGGATTTTAGTTCTTTCTGTCCAGATGCCAATTTGCCGTCGAGATGCGGCAGTCTAGAATTCACTCGTGTTTTCTATTTCAGTTTAGGGTTTTAACTCTATATATATAGGTTTATTATTCAAACCTGAAAATGAAAAAAAGGTCGTTCATATTCACTTTTTCAGATTTTAGGGTTTATTTTTTTAGCTTTCCTTATGTCATTTTGATGCCTTCAGACGTTAGATCTAAGGATCGTTCATCAAACGTTTCAGAGAATTGAATAAAATTCCAGAATTCTTTAATTTAGTTTGTTTTGTTTATTTCAGTCCTTTCTTTTTATTGATTTTGTTTATTTGTGGTGATGTTAGGCTAGATTTTCTTTTTTTGCTTCAACCCATCAATGATGGGTAGGTTATTATTTATCGATTTAATGCCATGAAAACCTTACATGCAAGGTTAAACTTGCATGTTAGGGTTTCAATTTTTTGAATTGATTTCTTTTAATTCAAAAACTTTCAAAAACATATAATATCGATCACATTTTCTTAAAATCCCTGATGCTATTATATGATTAAAATAGATATATATCAATTAAATTAAGTTTGGAACAAAGACGAAATAACAGAATATTTTTCAGTTTTTCTTTTCTAAACTTGAATTTAAAACTGAGCTATGGAAAATTTTATTTTAATGAAAATATCTTCTGGTTTATTTTCCCTAAATGTGAAACTTAAACTGAGATAAAATGTGTGTTCAATTGAAAATAAATAACTTACTCGGATTTGTAAGTTGAATCAAGATATTCTAATTATTATTTGTTGAGACTTTATTTTCATTGCTTGCTTTGTTTTGATTTTTTTTTATTTGTCTAGTTGAGTTGGATTGTATTTATAGCATTTCATTTTGATTATTAATTTAATTGTTTACTTTAATTTTTGTTAAGTATTTAGAATCAACCATTCAACCTTTTGATATCTTAAACCTGATTTACTTTCTCGTACTTGGAAACTTAGAATAGCTGAACTTAGAAAGCCTAGATTTCAGAAACATTAGCTTTCCTGAGAATTTGATACTTGGTCTCACTAGGATTAAACAACACTGCATCCTCTTACACTTGGGAGGTAATTTAATTGATTTTATTTGGAGCAGTCAAATTTTTGGCATTGTTGCCGGGGAACCCAAAAATTTCTTGTTTTCTAGGATAATCTTGGTTAAAGTTTTTGTTGTTTCCCTTTATATAAAAATAAATAAATAAATTATTTCCTTAATACTGTGTCTTACCGTTCGGACGCCATTAGGTACTATCTAGATGCCATTTTCTACTATCTACCTTTCTGTGTATGAGCACTTGGATTCAAAGGGAATTAGGTAGACTTCCACGTTCTAATATTTTCAATCCACTTTTTGAACCTTCTGACCCTTTAGATTCAAAACCCTTTTACACTTGAAACGGTAAATCTCCCAGGTGGACTATTCTTATCTGCTTTGCTGTTCAACTATTTGACTTACTCTACCTGCTTGGTCATTCGTCTGTTCGGCCTAATTTGCCCATCTATTCATTTGTTTGGCTTTGCTTGCTCGGTGATTTGGTTATTTGGCTCTATCTTATTTGGCTAACTCTCTGTTCTGATTGGCTGACTTTGCTCTATTCAGCTGATTATCTTTTTTATTTGGCCTACTCTACTCTGTTTGGCATATTCTGCTCTACTTGTTCTGTCGGCATGCTCTCTCTCAACATGCTCTCTTGCTCGGCATTCTCTACTCATGCTAGGTCTACTTTTCCTCGGCTAACTCTGCTCTTGCTCAGCCATCTCTGCTCATGCTCAGCCAACTCTGCTCTTACTCGAGCTACTCTACATATACTTAACCTACTCTTGCTTGGCCAACTCTGCTCTTACTCAAACTACTTTTGCTCGGCCAACTCTACTCATGCTCAGCCTTCTTTGCTCATACTTGGCCTACTCTTACTCGGCAAACTCTGCTCTTGCTTGGCCTAATCTTGCTCAGCCAACTCTACTCATGCTCATCTTTCTTTGTTCATACTCGGCATACTTTTACTCGATAAACTCTGCTCTTGCTCAGCCTACTCTTATTCGACCAACTCTGCTCTTGCTTGACTAACTCTGCTCATGCTTGGCCTACTCTTGCTCGACCAACTCTACCCATGCTTGGCCTTCTCTGCTCATGCTCTGCCTATTATTGCTCAACCAACTCTGCTTTTGCTCTATATGCTCTTGCTCTTACCCTTGCTCAGCATGCTCTTTCTCTGTATTCTTTTAATCTTGCTATGTATCCTCTTGCTCAGCATGCTTTTTCTTTATATTCTTCTAATCTTGCTCGGCATGCTCTTGCACTTGCTTTTACTCTTTCTCTGCATGTTCTTGCTCTTTCCTTGCATGTTCTTACACTTCTCGCTCCTTTTCAGCTTCCTCCAGAAAATACCCCAGTAGGGAAGGTATTTGCAGATACCATAATGCCTATGTTCCATTTTCTAATATGATGGGCTCTAATATTCCCTCCAAATTAACCAAAGTTCACATATTAATAGATTTTCGTTTGGTGAAAATCATGGATATTTCAAGGGTTATTATTGGAAGCTTGAGGCGAGAAATTCAATTGCTCTAATGGTTGATTAACCCCCAAATCAAAGAAATGGAAAACACCCACATATCGATATTTGGTAAATAAAAAGGATGTTGCACATTCAGAGATGTCACTCTGTGTCTCTCAGGAGACGTTGTAGTGGTGGAAGTATGGTTGAGCAACTCTATCACCTGGTGAAATTTCTGCAATTGCACATCGAAAATCTTGACAAGATGGAAATTCTTGTCACCCCGATGAGTGGTTATGATGATTTGATTATCGTCATGCATAGCCGCAAGAATGAATGAGCAGAATCTTGGTAGGGTGACTTAGTGATGAGTGTTTGGCATGTTAGAGAGTTCAAAATCTTCTGGCAAATCAATTCTGACAATGCTCCACCATTTGTCATCCGCTTGCTAGAGGAATTAAATTGTGGAGTCGCCAGACTAGGTGGGCACTAGATCTAGTTTGGACCATAAAAAATAGTGAGAAACTAAGAACTGAAGAACTAGGAATGGTGAGTAGACAGCCCCTTCAATTCTCGCAGATAGGGCCAGCTGATGATGCTATGTTTTCGTCGTCCTTGATGCAGGGCTCCAAGAACTTGATTTGTCGAAAAAATTGAAAATCAATCCACTTTGACCACCAGTGTGGTGTCTACCAAAAAAAGTCCGATACTTGAGTTAGTAAAGACTCGCTTTTAATTTTGGCATAGTTATATATATATATAGAGAGAGAGAGAGAGAGTTGTACCTCGACATAGATAGATATGTATATGTTCCAGCAATACCTCCTCTTTTATGGCGTGATCTTTTATGTCCTTTCTATCAGGTAGGTAGTGGAAAGATGGAAAGGTAGAAAACAGTAGGTGGAGGTTTCTTCCTTTCCAATCTTTGTAAACCAAGGGATGAGGGGGTACCACATGTCACGGTGGTCCCCCTAGCATAAAATTTTAGAACGAATTCTGGAGTACTAAAAATCACACCCATCAAAACCCACCTCTCCAATTTTGGAAAAGAAAAAAAAGAAAAAAAAAACTTATCTCTCCTATAACGAATTTCTCACCAAAAAAATTGAATACTTTGAACCTATTGTCTTTTTTCTTATAGTTTAAATTGAATTGAGTAAGGACAAATTTAACAAATTAGAGACTTTGAAAATTGAGAGTAAATTATGTTACTGAATCACAAAAGTTTAGACTTCTGAAATGATTTTTGGGTTAGAATACGTTCGTGAGTTGTCATTATGGTTGTTGCTTTTGCCTCTCTGTATCGATTGCGTTTTGTTCTCTACATTTTCTTAAAAACCCATTTTCTCATTTGCTTCCTTGGACGATTTGGTTGTCATATGCACAATGCATTGTTTGCTAATTTCTCTTATTCCGGGTTTCTTTTGGTTTCTTTCTTCGAATGTCCGACCATTCGTGCTTTTGGTGAGTACTCACCGTTTAATCTAATTATCACTTTCCTTTACTAATCTTTTTTCTCTAGCACTTCTGGGTTGTTACTTGATATAAACAATATTGCATTCCGAGTTTTCAATTTGATCCTCACGATTGAGGAGATGAATCATGACTCATCGCGAACAATTTTTCACCCCACAGAAAAGTTAATACGATGGGCGTTAGTTAATAAGAAACAAATTGTCAAAAAGATCAGTGAAAAATTAAATAAAATGTGACTCACACAAAGTTATGTTTTTAGTCGTTAAATAAAATAGACCGTTGAAATGCAAAAAAATCCAGATAAAGTGAAAAAAAAAAAAAAAAATCGAAAGCAGGGAGTCAGTCCGGCGTCTAAAACGTGAAAGAACTGAGAAATGCGTGGGGTCATTTCACTCCTCTGCTTGCCGGCCCCACACCCAGTGGGCCAAAAACGTCTCAGTTCAATGAATTGTGCACCTAATAAAGATAAAAGGTTATCATATGTTGCTTACCAGTCCCTGCCGTTGCCCTGCCATTTCTTTTTTCCTTTTTTCTTGTGTGTGTGTGTGTGTGTGTAATGATATAGATATGTATATAACTCTTCTACTTTTCCCGTGGGAGAGAAAAAGTTAGACACTTGTATTGGGTCGCTATATGAATTTAAATTTTATTAATTTATAGTACCTTATTACATCACAAATTCCATTTTCTTGCTCACTTGTGGTGGTAAAAGTTAGTGCCCAGCAAGTAGATACAACACTGAATTGTAAATTCAGCTTCTGTATTAACATTTTCGTACTCCGAAAAGAGAAAAAAAATAATCAACTTCAACTTTATTTCGTTTTTCTGGATTTGCCTTTTATAATTAAGATTTTGACACAAGGTAATAATTACTTCTTGTAAGAGGAAAAAAGAGAAAAAAAAAAAAAACAAAAAAAACAAAAGGAGGATTCCTATTTGTAATTACAACTCTAACCCTCGCATTAACCCCTAATTTGTCAAAGAAAAAAAGAATAAATAAATAAAGGTATCCCTTTTTTCATCTGCAACTTCGAAAAAAAAAAAAATTGACTCGTGAGCTTTCGAGCAGTCTGACAAACTTTTAGGAGGAGGTTTTTTAGGTTGGAATTCGAATTTAAATCTAAATAAGTTACAAATCGAATTTAATTTGAACTCGTTTTATTTTCGAGTCGAGATTGAGTCAATTTTTTTTCGAACTGAGTTGAAATAACTCGCAAATAAGCGTGAGCGGTGCTGCTGGCCTGCCGGGCATCTGCAACTTGGAAGGAACAGCAAAATGGAAAGCAGGTCATTTCAGTTATGCACTTCGTCTCACTGGCCCATTCTCCGTGGGCCTAAGACGTCTCCGTTCAATGAATGGTACACCAAATAACCAAGAAAAGGCATCACATGTCTGTTTCCACTTGGGGATGGAAATGACACTGCCACCCAGGGATGGCCGAGCCACACAAATTTTAGTTGGCTTTCTTCTCTTAAGTGCTTTAAAAGAAATGGCACCGATTTAAATTTAAAATTTTATCTTTATTGTTATGAAACAACAATCAAACAATTATTAGGGAATGTTTGACATACAAAATTTTAGTAACTATTGAATTTTGTGATTTTCTTTTTTTAACATTTGGTGAAAGTTTAACTTTTATTAATTATTTTTAAAAAGTTAAGGTTTTATCTAATGCATAAAAAATTATTACACATCTAAAGATACGAAAATTAGAAATATTCTTCAACTTTTAATAAAATCTATAAATTTTTAACAAACGGACAAAAAATTACATTATGTACCGAAAATTAAAAAAAAAAAATTGGTGTACCAAATGGTTCCTAAATATTGATATTCTCACAATATACGAAAAAGTAAAATCATTGAACACAACGAATTAATGAGAAAAGCATTCACAAATAGGAAAACAATCTCAGGTCAAGAAAATCAAATTTATCTATTATACACAACTTGGTTACAACGAATTGTTCATAATAGCATATGCAAACTATTCTTAAGTCCTTACTTGAAACGATCAAAGTAAGACTGCCTACACTAACACATGATGAAAAATATCCACATGAAGAACTTCTTTCGAGACATCTACACTATCAGAATCATGGGTAGAACTAAACCCCAAAATCGCAATTGTGAGGTGAGGGTACCTAGAATCTTATAAGAAGAATAGAACCTCTTAGTGCGAGCGATGTAAGACAGCATGGGATAGAATAGAAGCTAACACACCCTGTCACGCCCCGAATCTCACAACCCGAGGGGTGAGTGATAAACACACATAACATACATTAACATAACTACCCATGATCAGAGCAACGCAACATCAACTAGTGAGCCCAAGATATAAGATAAGATAACATAAGTTAAACCTTAACTGTTGCTAGGTCACATACGCCAAACACTCTTCCCATTAATGTAAATCTTAGGCCTTAAGGCCATTACAACCATATCGAATCGGTCTAGAAATGTACAACATTACAATTTCAAATAAAACTTGCACTAAGAGACAAAAGCCTTGCTAAGTTTAGAAGGGCTCATGCAATGCACTTCTAGACCAACCCCATTAGCCCACCTGATTGTTATGACTTGTTCTTGCACCAAAATCTGTAAGGACGTGAGCATGGGTCCACTTGTGCCCACTGACCGCTCTCTAAATTTGTAGTGGCTTACTCTCAAGTATAAAAGGTCGGTTGAGTTTAGTCTAGATGAGTCCTAGGTCATTGCCACGGGGAGCAAGGGTATGACTAAATTTTGGAAAACTTAGTTCTGAAAGCACTTGCAAAAGTTTTAAAAAGAAAAGAAGACAATCTTTTTGGTATTTTCGAATAGGGATTTGTAACGATGATTTGAAAATTTCAAACACAAATTAAACGAAAGACAAAAACACTACGAAAGGAAATCAATTTATAAACTTAAACAAACTATGTGAATTAAAACACTTGGCTTTAACCCAATCCTGTAATGTCCTCGAAGGGTTGAATTCAGATAGGTAGTTAACATAGCCTAATCTTTACACATGTAATGTTAGGCCGAAAGATTTGACGTTAGAAAACCCTTTTCGTAAGGAAACTGCTATTCTAGGGTTTTGAAATCAAGTTCGAAGTCACCGGGACATGGAATTGACCTTCAATTCATATAATTGTGTTCGAAGTTCAACTGTATCACGGGTGATTTGCTTTCAAAATTTAATCTAGAATTACGATCCTTACAATTGTATTCAAAAGATGATGAAAATATTTCAGTTCGCACTATCCGAATTTAACTCCTTCGATTTCATTACATTCCTAGGTTAAAACCAAGAAAAAACCCTAGCCTAGCATTGCAAAAGTGTAAACGAAGCCTTTCGAAAAGAAAATAATCTTCATAATGCAATAAAACACGAAAACAAAAGATATCGAAATAGTTTAAAGTGATTTCGAAACCAAATCGAACACAAACAACGAAGATGAAGTGCTGCAAAGTACAAACAAAGAACGAAAAAGAAAAAAATAAAGAACTTTTAATTAAATGTAATAAAAAGTGTTGCTTACACGGTAAATCTTAATGCGATGATGAAGCAAAGTTCTATCAATCCAGAACACGATGAAAAACACTAACCCTAGGTGCGAAAGATAATGTAAACCCTCTAAGACAACTCTCGGAAACAAAACGTAAAGATTACGTAGAGTTTTGAACCCTAATACATCAGAAATTAGGCTATTTATAATGTTACATAACTCAAGGATATAATGTGTAATACCACGGACTTTGTATTAACATAAGTATAAGGTTTTTGATGTATTTTGGAGGCAATGTATGTTAATTTAGTGAAATGAATCTTTTATGGTGCTTTAGAGTTGAGAACTTTGAAAGAGATAGCTTAGGCCATCAAAAGTAGGCATTTTAGCCAAGTGCAAGAAAAAAGGGGCACCTTGGGTGCACAAGACATGGGCGCCCACCTGAGAAAGCATGGGCACCCAAGGAATAGTGGATTTGATAGACATGAGTTGCTCTGCATTTTTCAACCGACCTCTCTCTCCATAAACCTATACCTAGCTAGGGGTGAGGGGAAATCTAAGAATTACTGTTAAAGGACTTAAAATGTTGGTAAAATATATATATGTGTGTGAGATGATGCAAGATAGAGAGAGAGAAAGTGTTGGGAGAGGAGGAAACCGGGTGAAGCAAAAAGGAAGAAAAAAGAAGAAGAAGAAGAAGAAGAGAACCGGGTAGAAAATTGAGGGTAGGTCTTTCTAACCTTCATGAAACTCAAATTCCTCTTGCAAAAGTGAAATTGAAACCTCAAGCAACCTTCCTATATGATTTATTTGTAGTTTGGACCAAGGAGGGAGAGGATTGAGTCCATTAGAGCTTGAGGGTTTGGAAGCTCAAAACACCTTCTTGTTGATCCATCTTCTTACAACTTGAGGTAGGGATTCAATGCCTCATTCTCACATATGTGATGTGTAACAAGGAGTAGATTACCATTATGAAACCCTTTTTAAATGTTGGTTACATTCATGGAAGAAAATAGGAGTTATACACCTGTATATATATGTATAGGTTGAGAGAGTGAAAATGGTATTTTGATCCCTAACTTGACTTTTGGTTGATGAAAACTCAAATTTATGATTTTGTTTGGTACCTAAGAACCTTGTGTTGATGTTAGGAACATAAAACTTTAGGTATTTTTACTTTAACTTGGTCAATTTTAGGTCCTAAGGGTGAGAAACCACGAAACCAAAAACCAAAAAATATTGTATGAAACCCAAAACTTGACCCAAGCTGTGGGTACACGAGGGGGACACAGTTAGGTGCCCCAACCCTTGGGTGCACAAGGTGTGGACACCCAAGCCCCTTGGGCGCATGGCTGAGTGTTAGCTTGGGCGCCTACCGAGCCTAGGTCACTTTTCCTGACTTTAATTAGTTTGACCTCCTACCTTAGACTTATGAAAGAGTTGGTAACTTGATTTTACATGAAACTTTTAATTGACTAATAGAATGGATTTAGAAAGGGTAATGTGCTTTAAAAAGTGATTAAGGATTGGTCATCTTAAGCAAATGGGATTTAACTTGTAAGGGTAAGTGAATGTCACCTTGAATTGCATGAATTGGAAGATTACTATGAGGTAAGAATCTTAATTGAATAGAATTGTGAATATGCTTTGATGTAAACTAAATGTTGAAGTTTATGAACTGGTGTTTGATTAAGTGAACTGTGACTTAACAAAGGAACTCATGTTCTTAATGTGGGTAAACGGGGGATGCTTAATATGATTTGATCAATGTGATATGCAATAAGCTATGGGATGAATCGTAACATTATCATGTGTGTTGGTTAGTGTATGATGATGAATGTGAACCTATGAAAGATGAATTGTTATATGATGAATGATTGTTTGTGTGTCGGGGGCCGTCGTGGGGTGCGGTAAATAGGAAGGGTTTTGAGATTATGCTCGAGTTGAGAGTCCCAGAACCTGTGCAGGGTTTGGTGTCAATGCTAGTGGGTTAGTAGCCCACAACATTGTGAGTGTATAGGTTACATGTGACCCAGGATTGTGATCCTAAACGATGGTGTTTGGTTTACCATTTCCGTTGGGTCTAGACCCATAAAAGACGATGTTGTGTATGCATCCAAACCCCGATAATTGGTGTGACTATGGTTGTCTGATGGATTGATGGAAAGTGATAATGTGGATGTGAATATGTGATTGAATGTTGAATATGTGATAAGATGGTATGGAATGTGATTAGACTTAACATTAAGAAATTCAATAATGTAGAATAATTGGAATTGAATACTATATTATGTATTGAATGACGATAAATATTGTAAATATGGTTATGTGGTCGATTATGATTAAACATCAAAGAGATAATTGAAATGTGATTTGAACCAATAAATGAAATTTCAAAGATTAAGTATTAATTGGAATTGAATCATTCTTATGATATTGTTGTGTGAGAATGTACATATTCTAAATTGGTTATGTAGTTATGTTGATTAAACTGATGTGTCTTTAGAAAATATTGAGATAACTAGATACGCCATGAATAGCATGCATGTTTGGAAAACATATCATATATGTTTGTTTGAGACATCATGGGCACATGTGGACTCGTGCTCACGTCCCTATAGAATTTGATGCAGGTATAGGCCATAACAATCAGGTGGGCTAATGGGGTTGGACTAGAAGTGCATTGCATGAGCCCTACCAAGCTTAACAAAGCTCTTGGTCATTTATGTTGTCCCAAATAGCAACACTAGAGGGGGGTGAATAGGGTTGCTTAAAAATTTTGCAAATAAAAATTTCAACCCTAAAACAAATATGTCAAGATGAATATGAAATGCACCAAAAAAATTATTCAATATTTGTGAATGAAGAGTGAGTGCTAGTGTTTGCAATAAATATAAAGAGAAGGGAAGAGAAACAAACACAATCGATTTATAGTGGTTCGGCTTCAATGTTGCCTACGTCCACTCCCCCAAGGCCTTCCTTGAGATTTCTCCACTATTTTTTGAAGAGCTTATTACAAACTAGCTTCCCAAGGTGCTAGAAACCTTTCCCAAGTGATTTTATCCCCAAATCACTCACACAAGTCTCTCTCAAAGAAAGTCTCTTGTTTTGGTCCTAACACTTGAACCAAAACCAACAAGAGCTCACCCAACTCTCACAAATTAAAAGGGCTTTAAATTTCCCTTTCTTACAGCAACAATGATGAGTTTGAAACTCAATCAAATCAAAAAGAAACTCTCACAAGTTGAATATGAAAGATAAAGCACAAGTGTGGGAAGAAATCACTCTATGTTTGCAAAGTTATGAAATTTCTTGTATCTCTTTGTACGCACTTCTTTCTTGCCTTGTTCATCCCCTTGAATCTGAGTTTGAGGCTCTATTTATAGATGAAAATCCCTAAATGGCCGTTACAAAGTGAAAAGACACTTTTGCCCTTGAAAGAAATTGAATTTCCTTGCTTCCAATGCTGTCTTTCAGATTCAGATTTTCTGAGATATATTTGTGACCCTTTTTCACCCTCAGAACGTTCAAATCTGACATTATCTCAGATTAAAGACTTTGTCGATATATAAGTCAGCTATCACATGTCAAATTTGGAGCTTCATCCAACGGTTAGATAGTCAGATATGGCTTCTGAACCGAGACAAGCTTCTGATAGCTTTTTCTGACATTCTGAATCTGTGTTTCCCGTTTAAGCTTCCGTTTTATCAGGATACTTTTAGAATTAGAAGAAACTTAAACTACAAAAGTTGTAGCTTTTTGAGTCTTCTTTTCACACACCAAAAATCAGAATTTTTAAAGCTGTAGAGTATGAGTTATGTCTCAAAAACTAAGACTGGCTCCAGAATCCAGAATTAAAATATTTTCTGTAATGACTAATATTCCAACTCATGTTTGGACACCTTAACTTCAGATCCACAAACATCTCCCTTCGGTAAAGTTGTAGATATGAAAGTCTAGTTTACTATATTAAAATTTCACGAAAATTGAACCGTTGGATCTTAAGATATCATCTATATCCTAACACGTGGCTGATTTCTCTGTTTATCCGAGTTAACCTCTAGTTCAAATATTCATCTTACTTTGATTTCTATTACTCCAAACTTTGAAATTCCTTTATTCCTTCATCCAAATTATGTGAAAATATCTAAAAAATAATATCAATCTCTTCCAACTCTATTATCATGAATCTATCAAATGAATTGTAACATTTCATACAATGTCTATTTGAAAATTAATTGTGAAAATTTAATTCAATGTTTGTTATCATTAAAATCAATTATAAAACTAACTTTATAAACCTTGGGCCAACAATTTAGTTTAAATTTCTTTTGGAATTGTAATATTGTGCACTGCTAGACTTATTCGATTTGGTTGTAATGGCCATAAGGCCTAAGTTATGTATTAATGGGAATAGTGTATGGAGTATGTGACTTGGTAATAGTCAAGGTTAAACTTACGTTATCTTATATTATGTCTCGGGCTCACTAGTTTACGTTGCATTGCTCTGATCATGGGTGGTTATGTTAGTGCATGTTATTTGTGTTTATCACTCTCCTCTCAGGTCGCGAGATCCAGGGCGTGACATAATGGTAAATACATAATTCAATTTTGTTCCTGAAAAATTTTTGGAAGAGTCATCATGGGCGCCCAAGGTCTCTGGTTGTGCGCCCAAACCTTGCACCCCTCACATATACGAGCAAACCAACCCTCGGTGGGCGCCCACGATGGTGCACAGTTGGGCACCCGAGATGCGTGCGCCCGAGGTTGTCTTTAGCATACTTATCTGAAAAACGGTCCTCGGTGGGTGCCCATGATGGTGCACAGTCAGGCGCCCAAGCCCTCGTGCGCCCATGGTGCTGTCCAAGCCAACTCCTTCAAATTCTAATCTCTGTGGGTGCCCATCCCTTGCTCAGTCGTGCGCCTAAGGGTAACTAGCTCAGTCTAGAACTACAACTTTAGGCTCTAACTTGACTTCCTTGAGTTACATTTCTCCATTTTCCTACAAAACACACAAAAACATAGAACTAATCAAAATAAGATAAAAGTGCATTCTTCTTGATAAAATGTTCACAAAAAGAGTGTGAAATGAAACTAAAAATTGCAATGATTGCATGCAATCACACCCCCCAACCTAGACATTACTAGTCCCTAGGAATGGAAAGAATTATGACAAAAAGAACATGAACATGTACCAAGTAAAACCACATTATCCAATTTGAAAAGAAGAACTACTAATTCTAACCAAAAAGGGCCACACTTAGCGCGTGAGGCAAGCCCTTTAAACCCTTAGGTTCCCCCTAGTGGACGAGTAAGGTCTCGTGAGGGTTTGCAGTGATGCTACCCACAAACATCTATGGTATGGTCTCAATGTGTCAAAGAGTGATTAAGAGCAAAAATGAACCAATCTCAAACCCAACAAGTCACAAAACTCAAATATCATGTGTCATTCCCTAATGCTATGCAGAAATGTATGGACTATCAATGTAAGAAGAACATGTGTACAAACGTGTCTCATTCATTCAACAAGGTTGCAAGAGCATAAATGGAACTAGGTTTTGACTTCAAAGTGTAAGACTGAATGCACCAAGTGTAGGCGATTTGAGAAGGGACTGAGCTTAGCTGTCAGGGATCGGATAGTACCATTGGGGCTCAATGAATAAGAAGTTCTGGTTGATCAGGCAATGGCAGTGTGACCGACCCTGTAATGTGTTTGGGTTCTACCTTTCAAGTGTAAGAGGGTGGTCGTAGTTTTACTTAGTGAGAACCAAGGTCATCTCCATAGGGAGGGCTTTGTTAAAAGCTCTAGACTTGTTCTCTTAGTTAGTAGATGAATCTAGGTTAATTTAAACTAATTTTGGATTTATAAGATGTCTGAGTATGGTTGGGTTGAGAATGATGGAGTGAAGGAATTGTGATATTAAATTAAAATGCAAACATTGAAAATAAAATAACTAAAATAATATTGACTTTGAACCAAGTCCGGTAGTGGGTAGTGGTTTACTCAAACGCATTTGTAACTCAACTTAACAAACGCACATGCATTGGTAGGTCGGAAGATATTTCATTAAAACCTATTTTATAGAACTCAACATAAGCAGAGGCTTTTGAAATTAGTTTCGGACTCACCAGGACATTGAATCGAACACCTAGTGTGCATAAGCATCAACTTAAGAAAATAAGTTCCAAATCACCGGGCCATTGAATCAAACACTTGGATGCACGAGTGGCCAATCGTAACCAAGCTATGATTATAACATGGGTGATTTGTTTTCGTAAGAAAACTTAATTTGGGTTTTGGAAAATATATTTCTAACTCACCATGATATTGAACCAAACAGTTGGTGTGCACAAGTGAAAACTTGTAACTAAGTTATAGTTATAACACGGGTGAGTTGATTTCGAAAGAACCCTAGCTTACTATGAGATTCCAATTAGATACTTGAGTTCACCAAACTATAAATGAAATATGAAGTATAGGGTTAAAAGAATATTCTAATTAGTTGATTTCAAGATTCCAAGAACAAACCCTAGCCTAGCATATTTAAACTGTAAATGAAATTATGCGAAAAATAATAAACATCCATTTGAACTTTTTAAAATGAAAAGAAATCAAAAGCAACTACATACAAGAGTAATGAGACAAATATGAAGTATAAACGAAAAAAGAAAACTTAAAACGAATAACTTTTGATTGAAAATAATGAAGAACAAGTCACTTACATGTAAACGAAAAGCGAAATCTTCTTATGAAACATCAAACAAATCCAATGCGTAAAAGTGTAGTGTAAATCTCTAAAACTCAAAGAAAACTCTCATGAAAATAACCCTAGAACTCCCCTAAGTCTGAATAAAAACCTATATTTATAGGCTATAAAATGTTGAGGGTAAAATGGTAACTAAATAATATAACAAAAAAACCACGGATTCAGCTTCGTCAGGCAAAGGGGCGCTCGAGGTCCAATGTGGGGCGCCCGAGGTCCAATTTGGGGCACCCAAGGTCCAAGGTTGGGCACCCGAGGTCCAAAGTGGGGCACCAAATTGAACTCCTGGAGTATTTGGAGAATTGCAGCTCTTTAGGGGCACCGTAGGTGCAAGTTGGGGCACCCCACTGTGCTTGTTTTAGCTAATGGAGCTTCTGACAGCTTTCTATCCTCAAATTCCAATGCGATTTTGACCTTGAAAATGATGGATTCAGGCTTTGGCTAAAACACAAACATTGTAGTCCTTTGAGTCTTTTTTCCAACCCACAAAGAATCAGGTCAATCGAAGTTGTGAGCAGAAAGTTATGGTAAAAAGATTGACAAGGTGTCATGTTGGAACTTCAATTGCACACCCTTCAACTATCTTGAACTTCGGACCATTTCCTTCTCCTCGGTAGCCATGGCAACTGATTCTATTCCTTGGGGTGGCTCTTGGGACATTGAGGAAGTCTTGAAAGGCATTGGACTTGTCAGCCTTTTTGTCTTCAAGCTATTTTCTCCATGTGTGCCAGGTGTTCGGCAAAATGCCCCAAAAGACCACAAAGCCTATTCTTGTACTTCTTTACTCCGGCTTGCTTTGGCTCCTTCTCACCTGCACTCTTAGTATTATTTCAAGCTAAAACGCCAAATTATATCAATTGCAACACACAAACAACAAAAATGCATGGAAATGAGATAATTAAGCTAAAATATTGCCAATAACAAGCAAAATTGCATAATTAGCATGCTCAATAGATATAAAATTGCGCAATAATGCATACTAATCACACCCCCCAACCTAGACATTGTTAGTCCCTAGCAATGCATGCAATTAAACTATGGAGTACAAAAAACAAGTGCAAGGACACCCACAACATGTAAGCTCTTATTCAGATCAAACAAAATAAAATAAAAAACTAAGGTAATGTCCGTTTTCATAGGAAACACACGGCCACACTTAGGGAATAAGGCAAGCCCTTTAAACCCCTAGGTTTCCCTTAGTGGACAAGGAAGGTGTCATGAGGGTTTGCAGTGATGCTACCCACAAACATCTATGGAATGGTCTCAATATGTCCATGAGTGATTAAGATCAAAAATGAATTTAAGCTTAAGCCCAACAAGTCACATAACGCAAATATCATGTGTAATTCCCAAGTGCTAAATAGAAATGCATGGACTATCAAAGTAGAAAGAGCATGTGTACAAAATTATTTTATTCATTCAACAAGGTTGCAAGAGCATAAATGGATCTAGGTTTTGACTTCAAACACTCATAGGGTACTACTCATAGAAAGAGATTCACTCATCAAGGGTTCACACATACCTATTAGCATATAATGCTATCCTAGTTGAACATAACCCCACAAACAAGTGAGTGGCCTAAATTGAAGTTCAAAGTGGATAGCTCATAACAATATTCCAATACATGTGTAAAAGATCACACCACTACTTACATAAAACTACTATATGCACAATACAAGAGTTACTTGCTTAGAATATACTAGGTCTTTATTTCGGTTGTAACATGGCCAGAGGTAGTGGTTAAAATGGAAGATATAGAAATCAAAGCACATGTCTTAGGACAAAGATGTTCAAGTGCGCATAAGTCCCACTTTACCCATTTCTTTTCCAACCCCAACAAGGATCCCAACAAGAAGCTTACTCACACTAAATACTATTTTTGGGAAAATTGCAAATATTGCAAACAATGTACAAGTCCCATAATTTCATAAACAAAGGAATGATAAATTTTTTTTTCTTTTTTTATTTTTTCTTTTTTTCTTTTTTTTAAATAATAAAATATATACATCAGCCGAATTCTCCACCCAATATTTCCCCTTAATATGATCTCAAAAGTTTCCATTCCCAACCCTCGTTCACATCATTGACATTAAGGTACTTTCATAACCCAAGACATGTGAGTGTAAGGCTTAAAGTGTGTGAATAAGGATAAGGGAATATCACACACTTTATTAAAAGGCTTCAAGTTGGTTCCTAGGGTAATTCATAACTTAGAAAGGATAAAAAGGCCCAAAAATAGCAAAGAGGGCCTAGCATCATGTTCAAAGCTTGCAACAACTCATCGTGTGCCAAATGAAACTCATGCAAGTGTGTGTAATGCAATTGGTGCATTGAAAATCCAAGTGAAGAATAAAAGAGCTGTGATTATGTGCAACCCCTTAAGAAAAAAATAATAGGCTCAAAAGCTCACCATTAAGGGGTATAAGTCTCTACCTAGTCCAAGAATGCTCAATTAACCAATGTTAAACAAAATCCACTCCTAAGCACATAAGCTATTCTTTATGATAGTCAAAAAAATGCACCAGGTCATGACACACTCAACTTGAACTAAGTTCCCTATTAAAGCTTGAACAAGATTTATTTATCACCTTCTCACTCAATTTCATAATCAACCAAACCAAAAAGGGCTGACATATAGGTATAAATGTGCTAAATTCATCTATTCAAGCTCAAAATACTCAAAAAAATTTAAAATTTTGCAATTTTTAGCATGAAAGTCATCATACAAACTCTACCCTCCAACCTAAACTAAACATTGTCCTCAATGTGAGAACCATGATGCATAAGTGGGTGTGTAGTGTGCAAAGTAAGCATGATGATGAGCATGAAATAATAGCCATGAAAGGCACAAATAAGAACATAGCACAAATTAAACTAAGCATGCACCCATTATTCAAACCCCTTAAGGCATCACCCAAAACACCCCCCAGCCTAGAATCTAAAACACTCCCAACAATAGCAATTATATATATATAGTACCAAACTTGGAAGTGTAAGACAAAATAAAAGTGAGAAGAAGGATATTACCTCAAGAGCTTCCTTATTTGATGAAAACAAAAGAAACTATATAAGAGAAAATGTTAGAAAAAAAATAAGAGAAAAATAAAATGAAAATAAGACAAGAGAAAGAGTTAGTACAAAAGAAGAAATAAAAATAAAATAAAATAAGAGATGAAAATCAAATGAAAATGAAATAAAAAATAAGAAAATGAAAAATCTAATCTACTACGTACAAATGAAATGAAGACAAAAATAGTTATCCTACACCCTCTCTATCCCTTGCATCCACAAATGGTTTAAGAAATAAAATATTTTCTTCGGTCCCATGAAGCACCGATGATGGATGCTTTTTGGGTGTAAAACACACGGAGGGATGAAAAGCCAAGTGAGGTTCATGAAACCTCAAATGTGGCAAAAGTATAAGTATGGGTGAGGACATAGTGGGCTCAATTAGTCTCTCAATACCCAAGAAATCTACAGATGTGGGTATGATAGGCTCTAACAATTTCTCAACACCTAAAAAGTCAATGCAAACTTTCCCTATATCTACTACCTCTCCCCAGTGATGGTCAGTCTCATGGTAGTCACTCATAATTCCCATATTAAGACTCTCGGATGGGACTAAGTCAAGAGATGAGAGGTGTGCACCACTCTCAAGCTCAGGTGTGTAGTGAAGTGAACTAGGTCGAACTGACTCAATGACATGTTCCTTGGACCATATGACATTCAAATGCTTAGTTTGAGTCAAAGGACTCTCAATAAAGTCTGGGGTGTTTAGGGTAGGTTAAGTGTCAAGCTCCATAGTAGGAAATGATTGCATGCCTCCCAGACTCTCAATAAGTGGTAGAGAAGTATCCTAAATGGGAGAGTCCAAAGGGAAATGAGGAAGATGCTCATTCCAAACGTTATCCCCAATGTAGTTAGGCAATTATCCCACTCAGTGCCTATAGTAGTGCCTGAGGTCGACGACTCAGTCATGTTAACTTGACCTTTCGGGTTTGGAAGTGTCTGCGCAGGGAGTTTACCACTTTGAATGGTGCTCATTACTTGTGTCAACCTAGAAATTTGCCCTTTAATGTCATCTAAAGCCTGATTAACATTGTTATTAATGTCCAATTGTTGTTGCATGAATTGATTAAGAATGTCCTTAATAGGCCTCTTTTGTGCAAGTGGAAATGTAATAGGATTGGGCTGTTGGTATTGAGGTGGCGTAGGAGGAATGTGTTCATTGTCCAATTCAAATTGTGTATCATTAGGTTCACTCGGCCAATAATCCTGAGGTTCCTCATGCTGGTCCTTAGTGAGTGGAACAAGGTTGGGACAAGCAAAATTTGAATAGTTGGTCTCCATGCATACGCTACTTCTAAAGGATGGATCATGAAGATCATGTAAAGTTTGAGAGTAAGGGAAAGGTTCGATGTGGCTTTCAAGTGCATAAGATTCAAAACTAGGCTCAAGTCTTCCTTGTGGCCTGGTGTGTTCATAGAAAAGTTTAAGAAATGACCATACCTCACCTGGGGTAAAGTCGAGAAATTCCTTACCCAAGGCTTTATCAAACACCTAGTGTAACTCACAAGATAGAGCATTGTATAATATGGCTACAATGTTCCCTAACTCTAATCCGTGACTTGGGAAAGTGTCCAAAAGTATGTTAAATCTCTCCTAACATTTATAAAATACTTCACCCCTCTTTCGATAAAAATTTCTAAATTTGAAATCCATGGGTTAAGGTTTGATGATGGGGAGGAATTTTTCAACAAAAGCTTGATAACATTGTTCCTAAGTGGTCCATTCACCAGAATTATAACACCAATCACCAGCCACACTTTGTAAAGACAAAGGAAAAAACATTAACCTAATTCTCTTACTCTTTCTAACATCATCACATAAGCCACACATTGCCTCAAACCTATCAAGATGAAGACATAGGTCTTCCACATCATGCCCAAAAAATTGGGGAAGCATACTATAGGTATCTAATGCAAAATCATATCCAAAAAAACCACCTATATACTCTATGTAATCTTAGGTATCGAAAGGGCCACATATAAAATCACCAACATCCATGTCCAAGATCAGAAAATAAAAAAAAAAATGAAAAATGAAAACAAAATGAGAAAAGAGAAAAACTACACTAAAATGCAACCTAAGTTAACTAGCATGCGAGCTAGATTATATGAAATGCAAATGAATATATTACAATGTAAAAGAAATAAAACTACTAGTAAAGAGATGAAGGAAAAGAAGAATTCACCCAATTTCTCAAGTGAACTCCCCTTTAACTCCCAAGTCTAGCACTTAGTTGCCCTCCTCGGCAATGATGCCAAAAACTTGACTGACCTTGAAATGTGTTTGGGTTCTACCTCTCAAGTACAAGAGGGTGGTCGTAGTTTTACTCAGTGATGACTGAGGTTATCTCCACAGGGAGGGCTTTGTTGAAAGCTCTAGACTTGTTTTATTAGTTAGTAGGTGAACCTAAGTTAATTTAAACTACTTTTGGATTTATAAGATGTCTGAGTATGGTTGGGTTGAGAATAATAGAGTGAAGGAATTGTGATATTAAATTAAAATGCAAATATTGAAAATAAAATAACTAAGATAATCTTGACTTTGAACCAAATCTGGTAGTGGGTAGTGGTTTACTCAAACTTATTTGTAACTCAACCTAACAAATGCACATGCATTGGTAGGTCGGAAGATATTTCATTAAAACCTATTTTATGGAACTCAACATAAACGGAGGCTTTCAAAATTAGTTTCGAACTCACTGAGGCATTGAATCAAACACCTAGTGTACACAAGCATCAACTCGTAACTAGGCTTCGATTGTAACACGGGTGAATCGATTTCTTAAGAAAACCTCATTTTATGGTTTTAAGAAAATAAGTTACAAATCATAGGGCCATTGAATCAAACACTTGGTATGCACGAGTGGCCAATCGTAACCAAGCTATGATTATAACGCAAGTGATTTGTTTTCATAAGAAAACCTAATTTGGGTTTTGGAAAATATCTTTCTAACTCACCAGGATATTGAACCAAACACTTGGTGTGCATAAGTGAAAACTTGTAACCAAGTTATGATTATAACACGGGTGAGTTGATTTCGAAAGAACCCTAGCTTACTATGAGATTCCAATTAAAAATCAAAAGATATTTCATTTAAAAATATTCTTTTACATTTGAGGTTACCAAACTACCACACCATCTTCAATGGCTTGAAGCCAAGAACAAAATTATCTTTTTAAAATGATGCGAAGAATAATAAACATCCATTCAAACTTTTTAAAATGAAAAGAAATCAAAACCAACTACGTGCCAGAGTTATGAAACAAATATAAAGTATAAACGAAAAAATAAAACTTGATACTAATAACTTTTAATTGAAAATATTGAAGAACAAGTCACTTACATGTAAACAAAAAGTGAAATCTTTTTACGAAACGTCAAACAAATCCAATACGTAAAAGCGTAGTGTAAATCTCTAAAACTCAAAGAAAAATCTCAAGAAAATAATCCTACAACTCCCGTAAGTCTGAATAAAAACCTGTATTTATAAGCTATAAAATGTTGAGGGTAAAATAGTAACTTAAATAATATAACAAAAAAAATCACAGATTCAGCTTTGTCACGTAGAGAGGTGCCTGAGGTCCAATGTGGGGCACCCAAGGTCCAAGGTGGGGCACCTAAGGCCCAAAGTAGGGCACTCGACTAAACTCCTAGAGCATCTAGAGAATTATAGCTCTCTGGGGGCGCCCGAGGTGGAAGTTGGGGCGCCCCACTATGCTTGTTTCAATTAATGGAGCTTCTGACAGCTTTCTATTCTCAACTTCCAATGTGATTTTGACATTGAAGACGGTGGATTTAGGCTTTGACTAAAACACAAAAGTTGTAGTCTTTTGAGTCTTCATTCCAACCCAAGAAGAGTCAGGTCAATCAGAGTTGTGAGTAGATAGTTATGGTTAAAAACCTAACAAGGTGTCAAGTTGGAACTTCAACTACACACCCCTTCAACCATCTTGAACTTCGGACCATTTGCTTCTCCCCCGTAGCTATGGTAACTAATTTTATTCCGTGGGGTGGCTCTTAGGACATTGAGAAAGT
The DNA here is from genome assembly GCA_019916065.1 of Vitellaria paradoxa. Lineage (NCBI taxonomy): Eukaryota > Viridiplantae > Streptophyta > Magnoliopsida > Ericales > Sapotaceae > Vitellaria > Vitellaria paradoxa. Next base: position 18,258,351 of record CM034243.1, on the reverse strand, counting down.
CTTAAAGTCATTGGACATGTCAGCCTTTTTGTCTTTAAGCTGTTTTCTTCATGTGTGCCCGGTGCTTGGCGAAATGCCCCAAAAGATAACAAAGCCTATTCTTGCACTTCCTTACTCTGGATTGCTTTGGCTCCTTCTCACGTACACTCTTAGTGTTATTTCAGGCTAAAACACCAAATTGTATCACCTGAAACACACAAACGACAAGAATGCATGGAAATAAGATAATTAAGCTAAAATGTTGCCAATAATAAGCAAAATTGCATAATTAGCATGCTCAATAGATATAAAATTGCACAATATTGCATACTAATCACAGTGGAGAAGAATTTAGCAGATACCAAGGTAAAAATAAAGCTAGATAGGGTAAGGTTATACAATAGGAGAGCAAGCCTACAAAAAGATAGAGAAAACATATATATGGGGCACAGACTCAGCAATACCAGCAGGGGAGTATAGCTTTAAGTTAGTCAGTAGTAAAAAAAGTTCCTACAAAGAGTCCTATTATTTTTCATGATTGCAGACAACCTGGGCATCACCAATTTAATTTTCCTTTTGAACTTGGGCCAGTGGGATCAGAAAGTAGAGATGAGGTAAAGATTTGTTATACTTGTGGCCAACCGGGCCATGTGTAGAGGCATTGCCCACAGAGGCAAGGTAATCCTAGTCAATAGATAATAATACACCAGCAGGGTCACAATCAATGCAGACTTAGTTTCAGAGAAGTACTCAGGTTAAGGCATAGTACTGTCAAATTGGTGCTCTAGGGGATGTTTAACAGCATCAGGAAGCTCAGGGTGGATCTTAGTAGGGCCAAAAGGGGGTAGGCCACCAACAGCGCCAGCTCAAGGGCAAGTTTTCACTGTAGCCTAGAATGATGGATGAGTAGAGCCTATAGTGATTATGGGTACCTTTCTCATCTATGCTACTAAATCTACAGTTTTGTAGACACAGGAGCATCTCACTCATTTATTGCCACACCATTTATGTTTGTATTGAAATTATCCATGGATGAGTTGATTCCACTATTACAAGTTGAAACACCAATAGGGGGTCATTCCGTGTTGAATCGAGTCTATAAGGGTTGTGAGATTACTATCACGAATGAGGCTTTAGGTCATGAGCACTTATCAATTTTTGATCTAATTGTGTTAGATATGGGAAGCTTTGATGTGATTCTCGGCATGAATTGGTTGTTAGTCTATCAAGCGATGATAGATTGTTCTAAGGGTCGGGTGACTTTATTTACTCGTGAGGGAGATAGAGTACAGTTCTCTGGTGATCATTGTAGTTCTAGTATCTTTCCTTCTCTTGATAGGCAAGGACAAGTTAACTTGTGCAGCTTATTTACTTGTATGGCTTTGGAGGATGAGGATAGTGACAAATTTGAGTTATCACGGGTTGTTTGTGAATTTTCAGATGTGTTTTTAGATGATGTGTATGGATTACCACCTGAGCAGGAGGTTGAATTTGGGATTGATCTAGTTGTTGGCACAGAACCTATTTCTGTAACTAATTGGCACCTGCATAGTTGGTGAAATTAAAATCCTAGATAGAGGAGTTGAGCTCTAAGGGATTTATCTGCCTAGCATTTCACTTTGGGGTGCACCAGCACTATTTGCAACCAAAAATGATGGAACTCTCAGAATGTGTATAGATTACCAGAGACTGAACCAAGTAATAATCAACAATCGATATCCCTTACTGAGGATTGACGACCTATTCGATCAACTAAAGGGTTCAGTGATTTTCTCAAAAATTGATTTGAGATCTGGTTACCACCAGTTAAGGGTAAAGTAGAAGGACATTCCCAATACAGCATTCAAGACTCAGTATGGCCACTGCAAGTTCTTTGTGATGCCATTTGGACTGACCAATGCTCCTGTAGTGTTCATGGATTTGATGAACTGAGTGTTCAGTAGATATTTAGACAAATTTGTAGTTATATTTATTAATGACATTCTGGTTTATTCCCAGTCAGAGAAGGAGCATCTGGGAGTTATACTTCAGACCTTAAAAGACCACCAGCTCTATGCTAAATTGAGCATGTGTGAGCTCTGGCTTAAAGAGGTGAAATTTCTAGGACATGTTGTTTCCAGGGAGGGAGTTGCAATTGACCCATCTAAGATTGAGGCAATCATGAATTGGCCGAGATTGAGGAAAATTTTTGAGATAAGGAGTTTTTTAGGTTTGGTAGGGTATTATTGATGATTTGTTCGTGACTTCTCAAGGTTAGCCGGGCCATTGATTAGGCTGACTCAAAGGAGGTCAATTTTGTTTGGGATGAGAAATGTGAACAGTCTTTTAGAAGTTGAAAAAAAGGTTAACTTTTGCACCTATACTTGTGATCCCAGAGAGAGGACTTCGTTACTCAGTTTATTGTAATGTATCCAAGAAAGGTTTAGGCCATGTGCTAATGTAAGGTGACAAAGTGGTGGCTTATGGATCTAGACAGTTGAAGACTCACGAGCATAACTACCCAGTACATGACTTGGAGTTAGCATGAGTCATATATGCTTTGAAAAGCTGGAGACACTATTTGTATGGTGAGAAATTTGAGGCGTTCTCTAATCACAAGAGCTTAAAATATCTCTTCACTCAAAAAGGATTTAAATTTGGGGCAGAAGAGATGGATGTAGTACATGGGGGATTACAATTTTGAGCTTTAGTATCACCCTGGTAAAGCCAATGTGCTCTGGTAAAGCCAATGTGGTTGCCAAGGCACTTAGCCGGAAGACTCGTGGTACTTTAACAAGCCTTACCGTGCAAGAATGGGAAATGATAAGGTGCCTTTGTGAGTTTGGTCTGGAATCTCAGGAAGATGAGAGTCATGCTATTTTGTGTGCCTTAGCTACTCAGCCAATTTTGTTGAGTCGTGTGATTGAGGGTCAGGGGATAGATGTTGAATCTAGGGTTATTCGGGCTAAGTTGCTAAGTTCTGATGAGATACCAGGATGGGTGATTGGTGATGATAATGGTTTAAGGTATTTAGGGAGACTTTTTATGCCTATTAATATTTGAGATATGGTTCTAAGGGAGTTCCATCACTCCAAATTTGCAGTACACCCTGGAGGTACTAAAATATACCATGACCTGCACCATCAGTTTTCTTGGGCAGGCATGAAGAAGGATGTGATAAAATTTGTGAGTAGGTGTCTTACTTGTCAACAAGTTAAGGCTGAGCATCAGAGACCAGCGGGTCTTTTGCAACCTTTGCCAGTGTCAGAATGGAAGTGGGAGAACATTACAATAGACTTTATTTCTGGCTTGCCACGATCTCTAAAGGGCCATGACACTATTTTGGTGATAGTGGATAGGTTGACAAAGTTGGCTCACTTCTTGTCGATTCGTTTGATCGGCTCTATGGATGTCTTAGCTAAACTATATGTTAAGGAAATTGTGAGGCTGCACGGAGCTCCTGTGTCCATTGTCTAAGATAGGGACCCTCGTTTTTGCTTCTCAATTTTGGCATAATCTCTAGGTAGCCACGGGGACAGAGTTATTGTTTAGCACTGCTTTTCATCCTTAGATCGATGGGCAGTCAAAACGCACAATTCAGACTTTGAGGATATGTTTAGGGCATGCGTGCTTGATTTCCATGGTAGTTGGAGAATCATCTTCTTCTTATTGAATTTGATTATAACAATAGCTACCATTCAAGCATTAGGATGGCTCATTTCGAAGCATTGTATGGTAGGCCGTGCAGATCTCCTATCTGTTGGGCAGAGGTTGGAGAAACTATAATTACTGGGCCTGAATTTGTACATGAAACAACTGAAAAGATTAAGGTGATTCCGCAAAGACTCGAGACAGAGCGAAGCCGCCGAAAGAGTTATGTGGACAAAAGGCAGAGACCACTGGAGTTTGAGGTTAGAGACCATGTGTTCCTGAAGGTTTCACCACGAAAGGGTCAATTTCGTTTTAAGCGTAGGGGGAAGTTGTCCCCAAGGTGTATCGGGCCATTTGAGGTTTTGGCTAGGGTTGGAAAGTCTTGCTTTGCCACCATAGCTTTCAAGAATGCATGAGGTGTTTCATGTGTCTATGCTTCGGGGGTATAACCCAAACCCTTCATATATGCTGGATTGGGCCGAGCTTGAGGTTGACTCAGATATTACTTATGAGGTGAAACCAGTGGAAATTTTAAATTCATAGGGGCAAGTGCTACAAGGGAAGACTATTCCCTTAGTTTGAATATTATGGAAGCACCATTGTGTTAAGGAATCGACTTGGGAGTGAGAGGCAAATATACAATGTAGATATCTTGAGTTGTTTCCTTGATTTTTCTTTAATTTACCTCCTAAATTTTGAGGATGAAATTTTTGTAATGGAGATAAGATGTAATGACCCAAGCTTGATTTAACTTAATTTATATATTTTTATATTATTCAGTAAATTTAATTCATTATTTAAATTTAATAATTTAAAAGTTTTCTATTTAACTTGAATTGTATTTAAAAAGATTAATTTTTGGTTACCTTTGAAAAGATTTTAAAATTTTAGGGAGAAGAGTATAATTTACTTAAATCCAAAGGGGAGGTTATGTAATTATTAAATTTATAAAAAGGGGGGGTCGGCTACTATATATATATAATGCTATTATTTTCAATGAAAAAAATTATAGAAACCCTAAGGTGGTTGTACTGTGATTAGGATTGCTAATGTACGTCTTCTTCACTTTGCCGAATCAAAGGTAAGGGGTGGAATTCTATAAAGTTGTAAATCTATATAAACATATATGTGGATTCAGTTTGCACTATTTGCAAGAAGTTTGATTTTGAAATTATATATATATATATTACAATCTTATTTGTGTACCAGCAAGTTAACATTGATGGATGTTGGGAGGAACACCTTTTTGTCCTTATAAGATGTGTGAATCATAATGGTTAAATATATGAGGGTAAGTCAATTGTCATCCCAGTTTCAATAGCATAATAAGTCTGGCTCTAGGGGGGGTGCAGTCAAAGCTCCTATTTTGAGGTAATAGGTTGGAACATGAAAACATGTGTAAGGCCCAGTATTTATCTTTTAGCATCGACGCAGGTTTCCTAAATTCCCCAGCCCATTGTTGGCCCTCTCTTACAATCTTTGACACCACAGTTGGGAATGGAGGAGTACCCTCAGCTGGATAGGTGAATTCTGGGTTTTCCACGCTGGGCATTTGGAATACTACTACAAAGTCATCAGGTGTGAGTGTAATCTCAATTCCCCTAACCCAACTGATGAGTCATTTTCTACCCCGTCTCCTTATAATCGATTTTTCTTTGAAATTGGCGAAGAATTCCTTAACTAGATCAACTATACAATAAATATGAAATTTTGCCACATTCATCCACTACCTCCCTTGAAAGTTTTGGTCAAGCATGAATTCCCTATGATTAAAGTGATCAATTTGCCAAAACCTCTCAATAACTACTGACTTATTTCCCCAAATATCATCATATTTTTGTTCACCTTCTTCCTTCCAAAATTGACTTCTATCAAAGGATGTGGTCCTTAATTGTCTATTTGCCGGTTTCTTAGTTCTCAGGGCCATGGGAGCTACACAAATACAAAAGCAAATATTCAATGAGTAGCTATGCAACCCTATGTCCACCCAAGTTCAGTGGCTCGTTCTAATGAAAGATATACATTAAAATCAAAATTGAACACATGAACAATAGACAAACTCAGTGGCCATACAACATCCACCATGAATGTTCACAACTAATTCAAAAATTTCAAGCCTCATGGTGGCCATACAACATCCACCCAAGATAGGTTCCACAAATTCAATCCTCCAGGTGGCCATACAACATCCACTCAAGAAGGGTCCGTTCAATAATTTTGGTGGCCATGCAACATCCACCATGGAACAAATTTTCAATGATAATTGCAAAATAAAGGTTTGAAAATCAGCAAGTAAATTCAACTATTGAAAGGTCTTTGAACTCTTGGACCCGATTTATGAACCACGGGCATGAAGAAATACGGAGTGAAAAAATTCACTCAAATAGATTGTTTGCTTCCTATCCCCATTAATAACTTGAAATAAAGTTTCTTCTCACAAGGAATCCCAACCCTCGAAGCTTGGAGGCTCAGATTTGAAGAATAGTGAACGTAGAAGCCATCTATGGCTCAAAACTAACCAAGAAACATACCTCAGGTCATGTATACTCGAAGAATAAGGGTTGAGAAAACTGAATCAGCAGTCGAGAACCTTGATTCTTGATGAGAGCACCAAATATCAAGAGGAAATTTGAGAGCCCTTAGAGTTAGAAAAGATGAATTAGGGTACAAAAGGCCGAATCGGGGGTTTTAAGAAGTGCAGGGTCCCGATCATCTCGGCCAGGGGGTCGGGACCACAGAAAGGTTCCCCTTCAAAACCGATTCAGCTTATACACTGTGGTCCTGACCGTTTCGGGCAAGGGGTCGGGACCATCGAGTGGGATTTTCACCATTTTTTCTAAGCTATTTAAAACAACTAAAGAATGTCTAGACTAAAAATAAAAATTCTAAAATAAGGAAAAAATTAAACCTATCCTAACCTACTATGATACAACTAAAACCACATTCTAATTTCAATCTAATTAAATAATGGGGGATCCAAAAGATCCCACGTTTCAATTTCTGCCACAAAATTTTCTAAATACAGTTTGAGACGTTGGCCATTAACCTTGAAGGTAGTGTTGTTGCATAGGTTGTGAACCTCACACACACCATGTCCTGAGATGGAAAGTATAACGAAGGGACCGCACCATCTAGATTGAAGCTTACCTGGGAAGAGGTGTAACTGAGAGTGGCATAGCAAGACTTTCTGGCCTACATGGAAGGATTTTCTGGAAATGTGTTTGTCATGTAAATCTTTCATTTTTGCCTTGGCAATCTTTGCGTTCTCAAAAGTATCATTACGCAACTCCTCAAGTTCATTCAATTGGAGCTTCTGAAAAACACTGGCATCATCTAGACTCTCATTAAAGTGCTGAATCGCCCAATAAGCCCTATGCTCCATTTCTACGGGTAGGTGGCAAGCCTTGCCAAAGACAAGACGATAGGGAGACATGCCTATAATGGTTTTATAAGCTGTTCTATATACCCACAATGCATCAATGAGGCGCAAAGACCAATTCTTGCGTGTAGGGTTAACAGTCTTATCTAAGATTCCCTTAATCTTCCTATTTGCCAACTCTACTTGGCCACTATTTTGAGGATGATACGTAGTACTTACTTTGTGCGTCACACCATAGTTACGCAGCAAGACACCAACAGGCCGATTACAAAAATGCTTGCCTCTATCACTAATGATAGCCTGAGGCATCCTAAAACGTGAGAAGATGAACTCTCTTAAGAACTTGACCACCACCCGGTGGTCATTGGTACGAGTCGCAATGGCCTCCACCCAATTGGAAACATAATCAATGGCCACAAGTATGAACTCATATCCAAATGACTTAGGGAATGGTCCCATAAAATCAATCCCCTAGTAGTAAAAAATCTCCAAAACGATTATGGGGTTTTGAGGCATCTCATTACACTGGTAAGAGCTCCCAACCGTTGACATCAATCACACCGAAGGCAATAATCATGAACATCCCTAAACAATGAAGGCCAATAAAATCCGCTTTAAAGGATCTTAGCGGCTGTTTTCTTTGAGGAGAAATGACCTCCACACGCTAGGGAATAATAGAACTCAATGACACTATGAACCTCACTCTTGGGAATGCAACGCTTCATAATCTAATTGGGGTAATACTTGTAGAGGTATGGTTCGTCCCAAAAGAAATTACGCACATTGCGTAAAAATTTACCTCTATCGACTTTTATCCAATGAAAAGGCATCTGTCCGGTCACTAGGAAGTTAGCAATGTCTGCATACCAAGGAGGCTGGACTGGTGGGGTGGTGCTAATATGCATGAGGAGTTCGTTAAGGAATTGCTCATTGATTGGTAAGTCACTAGAGTTGGACACATGGTGGGGTAGTCTAGACAAATGGTCAGCTACCACATTTTCGACTCCCTTTTTGTCCTTGATTTCCAAATCAAACTCTTGGAGAAGGAGCATCAATCTAATTAGATGGGGTTTGGCCTCTTGTTTTGAAAGGAGATATTTTAAGGCCGCATGGTCCATGAACACTATGACACAAGAACCTACAAAATATGACCTAAACTTATCCAGGGCAAACACTGCCGCTAGAAGCTCATTTTTAGAAGTTGTATAGTTGATTTGAGCTTCATTCAAGGTCTTACTAGCGTAGTAAATAACGTAGAGTTTTCTTTCTTTTCGTTGCCCTAAGACTGCACGTATTGCAAAATCACTAGCATCACACATAAGCTCGAATGGTAGAGACCAATCCAGGCTTTGCACAATAGGAGCGGTGGTAAGTAATTGTTTAAGTTGGTCAAATGCCTCTTGACATGAAGATGTCCATTCAAAAGGAACATCATTAGACAATAAAGAGCATAGGGGTCAAGCAATAGAGCTAAAGGACTTAATGAAACACCAGTAAAATCCAGCATGGCCAGGAAACGATCTTATGTCTTTCACGCATCGAGGAGTAGGTAAATTTTGAATTAATTCAACTTTTGCTTTATCTACTTCAATTCCTCGACATGACACTATATGCCCTAAAACAATTCCTTGTTGTACCATAAAATGGCACTTTTCCCAGTTTAACACCAAATTACTCTCTTCGCATCTTACTAACACTTTTTCAAGGTTGATTAAACATTCATCAAAAGTATCTCCATAAATGGAGAAGTTATCCATAAACACTTCCAAGAACCTTTCAACCATATCACTAAAAATACTCATTACACACATTTGAAAAGTCGCAAGTGCATTATATAGCCCAAATGGCATGCATCTATATGCAAAAGTACCAAAGGGACATGTGAAAGTGGTCTTCTCTTGGTCCTCTAGTGCTATCTCAACCTGATTGTATCCGGAGTACCCATCCAAGAAACAATAAAAAGATTTTCCTGCTACTTTCTTGAGGACTTGATCTAAGAATAGAAAGGGAAAATGGTCCTTTCGGGTCACAGCATCCAAGCGCCTATAATCAATACACATACGCCACCCAATCTGGGTACGTTGAGGCACTAATTCTCTTTTCTCATTTTCAACCACAATGACACTAGACTTTTTAGGAACCACTTGAGTGAGACTCACCCACTTTAAATTAGATATGGGGTAAATAATAACCGCATCTAGTAATTTCAGTACTTTTCCTTTTACCACTTCCTTCATATTGGGGTTTAATCTTCTTTGCATTTGTCTCACTGGTTTAGCTTCATCTTCAAGGTATATGTGATGAATACATACTAAGGGACTAATACCTCAAAGATCAACCACTGTCCATCCTAGAGCTTTTCTATGAGCACTTAAAACTGCTAGTAACCTAGTTTCCTGAATTTGTTCTAATTTTGAAGAGATGACTACAGGGAATGTCTCACCTTCTCCTAGGAATGCCTATTTAAGTTCACTGGGTAATGGTTTCCTAAGAGGACAGGGTGGACACTCAACTGATGGCGTCGGTTTGATCAAAGATGGCTCTAAAGATTCAAAAACTAGTATCCAGCCATTAATTGCCATTACTTCTTTTCTATCACTTATCAACTCTTCATTCCCTACAAAATTCTCCCTATCTAGGACTTCACACCTTTCACTTCTCACCAGGGCTCGTTCTATGGGATCCTCAAGATATGTTTTCTCGAAATATTCATCACTTAAAGTATGAATCACGTCCACCTCTCTAACATCCTCAAATTCTTCTATCTGTTTTCCCACCCTAAAAATGTTCATTTCTACGGCCATATTCCCAAAAGAAAACTTCATAACCCCGCTCCTACAATTAATCACAGCATTAGAAGTAGCAAAAAATGGTCTACCTAAAATAACTGGAATGGAATGGGAAGGATTTTGAACAGGTTGGGTGTCCAACACTATGAAATCAACTGGAAAGTAGAATTTGTCTACTTGAACTAACACATCTCTACTATGCCCCTTGGCATTTTGACTGTGCAGTCAGCCAATTGCAAAGTTATCCTAGTAGGTTTAAGCTCACCTAATCCCAGTTGTTTGTAAACTGTGTAAGGTAATAGGTTAACACTAGCACCTAGGTCTAGTAGAGCTTTATCAATGATGTGATCCCCAATTATACATGAAATTGTTGGACATCCAGGATCTTTGTACTTAGGAGGTGTGTCACGCTGAATTATGGCACTAACTTGTTCAGTCAAAAAGGCTTTTTCCTTAACATTAAGCTTTCTCTTAACAGTGCACATATCTCTAAGAAATTTAGCGTAGGACGGATTCTGCTTAATAGCCTCAAGTAATGGGATGTTAATTCTAACTTGTTTAAAAACTTCTAAAATCTCAGAATTCAACATCTCATTCTTACCATTTTCTAACCTTTGAGGAAAAAGTGACTGAGGTGTATAACTAGCTATATCTTTCTCATGCCTACCCGAAGTTCCCACAATGGGTTCTCTCACTTTCTCCTTACCCTTTTCCTCTTTTTCACTATTCTTGCTCACAACTATTGGAGGTTTGTTATTTTTTGTTTCTCCCTCTTTCTTTTTCTCACCCTCTACTTCACTCGGCTCTTTTACCTCCTTACTACCTTTCATTTCTAATTTAGTATCTGGTGCATTAACTCTAAGATCATCGGGTTTATGAATCTTCCTCCCACTTCTTAAAGTGGTGATAGATTGCACCTGTGCATGACAAGTAGCACCAGGGGTAGATGACTCAGCAATGTTTACCTGACTTTTTGGGTTTGGGAAAGTCTGTGAAGGAAATGTACCACTTGGAGTAATACTCATAGCTTGTGTAATCTTGGAAACTTGTCCTCTAATATCATCTAAGGCCCTAGACACATTGTCATTGATAATCACTTGTTACATAAATTGTTGAACAGATTCCTTAAAGGATCTCTTCTAGGGAAGTTGATATGCAATAGGATTGGGTTGTTGATATTGAGGTGGTGGTAAAAGAGGGGTTGGAATGGTTGGCTTTGATTATCATTTTTCCACCCAAAACCTGGAGGATTTTTCCATCCTTGATGATAAGCATTGGGATGTTGATTTCCCCCTTGATACTTAACATTCCCACCTTGTGGGTAAGAGGTGTTACCTTGGCCTCTATTTTGGAATGGTCGATTCTGAGTGTTATTAACATAAGCATGACCATAAGCTACTTCCTTAAGTAAAGGAAACTCTGGACATGAATTAGGATCATGTCCTACTTGGTCACATGCCCAACATACCATTTGTGCTTCCACCAACTTCTCCTTATTCTTAAGTTCAAGGGAATCTAACTTATGTTGTAATGCGAATATCCTAGCACTTAAATCATCCCTCTCACTTAACGTCAACTGACCACTAGGTATGGGATTCCTATGTTCAGAAGATGAAGGAGGTCCTATTTCCCAATCATTGGAATCTTTAGCTACCATGTCAAAGAAATCCATGGCCTCCTCCGCAGTCTTATCAAATAGGGTTCCATTAAACATGATTGATACTAGTTGCTTAAGACTAGGGGTCAAAGATTCATGAAAAATACTTACTATTCTCCATGTCTCAAGACCATGATGAGGACAAGCCATTAAGAGGTCTTTGAACCTTTTTCAAGCTCGACAGAAGTTCTCATTAGGTTTGCATGAAAAGGTGGTAATCGGTCTCCTATAATGCTGAGTTTTCTAAGTTGAAAAATATTTCTTTAGAAACTCCATTTGCATTTCACGCCACATTCCTATAGAACATGGACGAAGGGAATAAAGCCAAGATTTGGCTTTGTCCTTAAGAGAAAACAGGAAAAGTTGAAGATGTACTACATCCTCATTGACATTATGTTCCTCACAACTGTTACTTATCTCCTCAAACTCCCTAAGATGGTTATAAGGGTTTTCAGAATCTAGACCATGGAAAGTGGGTAAAAGTTGGATGATTCCTGGTCTAAATGTGGAATTTCCCCTATTTAAAGGCAAGACTATGCATGATAGGGTAGTTTGTCTAATAGGATTAAGATGCTCTTTCATAGGAACAAAACCTGGGATGTCACGTGGATCATTATCCGCACGCTCACTGCCTTCCCCATTATCTCTCAACTCAGCCATTGAGTGAAAAGATTAAGTAGTAAGTGAAATGGTGGAAAATGAATGTGTGGGGGATTCAGGAATATAAGAAAGATCCTCTAGTTCAAGTTCTACTACAATTATCCTACCCGACCTAAGTTGCATACACTTTAAAAAAAATTTTTTTGGGGGGTTTAAACTAACTTAAAAAGAAATAAAATTAAAAATAACCTAAAAACTAAATTTTGGCTCCCCGGCAATAGCGCCAAAAACTTGACCGACCTTAAAATGTGATTGGGTTTTACCTCTCAAGTGCAAGAGGCAGTTGTAGTTTTAAACTCGATGAGTCCGAGGTCGAATTCACAGGAAGCCTAATGTTATTCAGTTTCTAGGTTGTGAAAGGAATTCAAAAACTAAATGTAAGCAAGTTCTGAAGTTTAATTTACTAAATTATAAGGTTTGGTGAAATTAAAAAAAAAATCAATTACAAACAATTAAAGTTAAAATTAATAAGAATTTTAGTTCTTTAAGTGAATTAAATGAGATTTCAAGGAATTCAAATAAATTCAAGAATGCTATTTTAAACTTCAAATTAATCAATTATAAAGAGAACTAGATTGGATTGCAAACTTGATAATAACAAGGTTCTTGATTCAACTTTAAGTCCGGGTAGCTCAATACTTTGCCTTGGGATGTTTTTATTCAAATCTAGATTAGGGTTTAATTCGAAAAGTGTTAAGAATATTTTAATCAAAGATCAGTACCAGTGATCTCAAGCGGATATGGTTAAAGACCTTTGTTTTCGAAGGTTTTTCAAATAAACAAAACTAGAAGTGAACTCAACTCCTATTTTTAATCATGGTCGAAAGTGTTTAAACAATTAATAACGAAAACCCATACCAGTGATTTCAAACAAATTTGGTTAAAGATTTTTGGGTTCAAATGTTTTGGAAACAAGTTAAAATAGGTTTGTAAAGAGTAGATCCTTATGCAAGAAGTTTCGCAACCTATGCGAAGGGACTACGAACATCCCAAGGCATTTTCGTGAACTACCCTTTCCTGATTCGTTGAATCAAGAACTAGGGTTTTACGCTACTATCATTTTAAATATAATGAAAACACTAAATAGGCATTCAAACATGCGATCTATTAATTGGAACAAGCAAAACATAATATTATAGAATGAAACAAAGTAAGACTTACAATGTAAATTGCTCGGAAAGAAAATAATGAAATATCACAGCAACAATAAAAAAAAAAAAGAGCTCCAAAAGCATCCATCAACAATCTTTAAGAACGTAAAAACACTCTCCAAATTAATCTAAATCTCATCTAACTTTCAAAGTATCTGTAGAATATTCAAAGGAGGACCACCTTTTGCGGCCGTGCACTTGGGTCCTTATATAGTTGCAAGGAAACCCTAGAAGAGGTGCTTTAACTCGCGGCTTCTGGATACACGGTGGTCTCAACCGTCTGGTCTGAAGGTTGGGACCACAGAATGCTTTCTTCTCAATTTATGTGCACTGTGGTCCCGACCATTTGATATAGTGGTCGGGACCCCTGAGTGTCTCTTAATTTGCTTTTCTTCCTCTTTTAGGTTGGGTCTTTGGGCTAGTCTTGGTTATCCAAGGCGAGGTTTGAACCATGACTTTTTCTTCATCTTCTCGGCCATTTCCATAGCTATAAACTTCGATTTCCTTGCCCTTTTCCCTACAATTAGAAAAATAAAAGTATAAGTAATAAAATAACACTAAAACTTCAACTTTACTTATTCAAATGCATTAATACGTGTTGAATTAGGGAGTTTGTAATTACATTTTTCAAGTGTAATCAATGGTCCTAGTCATCATCATTAGCCCTAATGGGTAATGTGAACATGCAAGTGGGTAAAACTGACTCCATGGGGAATCAAGTATAGAATTAAATGTGTTTGATGGACTAATTAGCGATTTGGCACTTACATCATCTAAGTGTGAATTCAGTAGTTGGCACTTGGATACTTACACCACCAGAAATTTAGAGAATAGCCATTAGGCACTCACATCTCTTGAAATGAATTGACTGGACATGAGGCTCTTATGCCTAAGAAGACTAATTAGTACTTAGGTACTTATGTTGTTTAAGGATTTAGGATGGCACTTAAGCATTTACACTGCTTGGGGAATGTGAACTGGTCATTAGGCACTTACGTCTATAATAAATATGGGTAGAGAGATTAGCACTTGGGCACTTACATTGTCTAGGGTTATGAGCTGGAACTTAGGGACTTATGCCACTAAAGGAAGTAGAAAATGGCCATTATGCACTTGAATCTCTTAACGGGTACTTGAGTACTTACACCAGTGACAAATTTAAATAGACAGACTAGCACTTAGGCGCTTAGTCCCATTGGGTGATGTGCTGGCACTTAAGCATTTATGCTACTAAGAAGACCAGCTATTAGTCACTTACGTCTACAAGCTGGTCATTACACACTTACTCTTGTGAAGACTAACACTTAAGGACTTACTTTAATGAAGAGCCTATCTCTGTGCATAAATGCTAGTGTCTCACACTATAAATAAGCTGGTGGATTAGTACCTCATACTATATGTGGTATGATGAGTTTGTGCCTTGCACTTAACCATGAGAGAGCCTAGCTCTAACTGTGTGAGGGGCCTTAGCTCTTTTGATAGGTCTAGTTTGTACAGTGTGGGCCCAATGGCTTAGTGATATGTAAAATGATATAATATATATGGTGAGATGTGTCATGATCATGTTGAATATGATAACAGGATTTTTTTTTAATATTTAGTACTATCACGGATGATAGTTATAGTATGTATGTCAAATATATCTACAAGAGTCATGACCTAAAATCATCAGCTTGGCTAATCCTAAGACATTCCCAGTCTCTAGAATATAATTTGCTAAGGTGAATGGCTTTGGATTGGTAAGTATTTGGTTTCTAATGCTGTGTCTACCAAAATGGATGTGTGATAGCATGTATTAGCATGTTTGTGATGAGGAATGCAAAAAACCCCAAGATCACGACTGTAGTGTATATAAATAATACAAAAAAATACTTTTATCGATATGATCTATGAGAATGAGATCGTACCTTAGAGATCTCTCTAGTTTGATCTCAACAGATCCAAACTCTGAACTTACAAAAATTTTAACTCGACTACTCGATCTCAATCTACAGCCTTCTACAATACTCCTCGAAAATACTTTCTTTCTCTCTCATGAGATGGTAGGATCTCTAGCAGTCTCTAAGGTTTTTGATTTTTCTTCTTAAAAAACATTAAGCCTAGCTACCAAGAGAAAGAGAATTTATAGGGTTATAGTAGGGAACAATAGGCAAAAATAAAAAAGATTTCCTACGTAATTAAATCACCTAATTCTACCTAAATTTTGATTTAATCACGTAAATTATAATTCATTCCGCAAAAGAATTATAGCTACACTCCTAATCATATTTGAAATTATATTTTCGAGCCTTAATGTTAAATACCTATTATCTCCCAACGTTAAGGTGGCAGATATCCACCAATTAAATTTAATGACTGACAATTTAATTTAATTAGCTTCTTATTTTCCTTGACATCTTTTTGTTTAATTTATTTGACATATCAGATTCAAAATCCAATTGTAAGATTTGATATAATCAAAACTTATAAGCTTCCTCAAGGGATATCATCAATCCAATTTATTAGGACATAGATTCCTTCAACTATTAATATTTACCATATATACAGTGTCATTACCCAACTCACTAATTTTACTGACTCGTATATAGAATCTCACTCTTTGTGCAATTAAAGCGACAATCACCATATACACGTGTCCAAAAAATAGAATTCGAATTAAAAGTATAAGTAATCATAATAAATAGGAGGTACAAATTATTTTATAAAGTCAGTATAAAATAATTATCTCAATTGAGTCCAGTTCAATACACACGAAGTGTACTAGCACAAATGGTTAGAATTAAACCATTCTCCATTGTCAAGATAGACCTACTAAAAATTGGTACTACAGTTTTATTGATGATGTGTCCAGTTCCATCTCAAACTGTGAACAATAAACTTGTATTCTAAAAGAACGGATGATCTAGTCTTTTGTGTGTAACTCGTACTCGACACACTAGATCAAATACTCTTTGTGAATACTAGACACATACATAAATATAACAAATGGCATTCATTTCTAAAAAAGAATTCTTATTAAAATGAAATAGAAAAAGCAATAACATTAAGTATGTCTTTTGGTCTATATGTCTATCAGTTTATAACTTGTCAAGTCATGCTTGGGCATGTCAAGCCATGGTGCATAGCATGGCATACCATGTGCTAACATGGTATATGATGTCCTAACATGTCATATCATGGTATAAGATGATGATAGAGCATAGTAACATGGTATTGCATGATATTGTAGCATGATAGCATTATATGGCATTGTGGCATGTCATGACAACATGGTATAACATGGTCTGGCATGATGATATGTCATAGTAGCATGTGATATGATATGATGTGTGACCCATGCTATGGTGACATGTCATGGGTCATGTTATAGTATGTAATGTCATATGGGACCTATGTCATGGTGGCATTCTATGGGTCGTATCATATATGTCCTAATCATCATTACTTACTAAAAACATCCCAAATATAAGAGTCAAGACCCAAGTGATTCAATAACTCGGTCATTAACTTGGTCTTAATTACTTATTATAAATAAATTACATACCCATGCAATGCACTGTCAAACATACCTACACATCAAACAGACTAATGCATTTACATCTAAACAACTAAAACAGAATGTTCTTGGGCAAGCCTTAGTTACATTATATATTTATATATACACTTAATTTAAAATAACTCATGCAGCCACTATACTCGTAAAGTGCATATATATATATTTATGAATCAATCATTCAACCACTATGTTTCAATCTTTTTCTTTTCTATTTTTTTATTCACTTATGTGCATATAAAGACAAAAACAATTAATTTAGCACGTCATAATCAAATCATCATATCAATGTGCAGGTGCATATAAATATGTTCATAGCATATATATGAGTTCAAACTCTAACATGCTATTAGCAAACAAATCGAAGTGAAATAACACTATATACATATGTGAAATTCTGCCCCTTACCTCAGTTTAGCACGCTCGGCAAGGAAAAAGACTAGAAAAGAAGAAGGTATAGTGTAGTAATGATACCATATAGTCAGGGTAATGCAATATAACAAAGAAGAAAACATAGGCAAAGAAGAAGATGGTTCATATTCAACACAGCGACAACTACTAAGGTTTTTGGGTATATACTTGCATCTTTATATATATTAAGTTTTAAATAAATTAGATATTACTAATATTCCATTAGGTTTCTTTTAATAACCAATTCCACCCCAGGTCTACAAATTTTCATCCAAAATTAAATTGTAACCGGATAAAAAAAAATGTTATCCAAATAATTTATCAAGAATAATAAAAGAATAAGATAAAATTATCAATATATATATACACACATAGTAGATCACTTCAACAATTTAATTATAATTAAAATCCTATTTCACGTCATATTCATCCATTAACCCAACTAACCGCATACAATATATTATATTATCAATATTATTTTTTCTAACAAACACTTAATTTAATGTTGTCTCCACGTGCACATATACACACACATATATATTAGTAACCTGAATCCTATTCATTAAATTAGAAATAATTAATATTTCATTTAATTAAAATCAAACCATAATTTATAATCCACAAAAATATTCAAATACCAAAAAAAAAAAAAATTCCCACACAACCCATGCGTCTACAATAAAATTAACATTTAATTAATGGTTCAAAAAAATTAAATTAACCAAATTTCTTACTACCTAATCAAATACTAACTAAATAAAATAATCAAAGCAAATATTTAAATTTTTTGGTCATTACAACTTTCAAATATAAACCAGTTACATCAAGAATAAGAATCAAAAACAAGGATTAAAAAATTCTTTAAATATAATAACTTTAAAAATAATTTTACATCTTAAAAGAAAAAAAATATTTTACATCTTAAAAGACAAAAAATTATTTTTAAATGTTTTTTTACCTTGTGAAATTTACTATATTATTTTTGTAAAAATAAAATTTCTAAAAAAATCATATTTAATCTTGTTTCAAACTTCTACTAGAGTTAAGAAAAAAATAAAAAATAAAAATCATCATGTCCATGTGCTTCGTTACATCGAGAATTAAATTCTAAGTCTGAAATAAATTATTTCAAACCAGAATTTTGAGTTATTTGGTTTTAATTAAAGGAACTCCATTCTTTGAACACAATATATGCATATAATTTAGAATCCAAATTGATTGCATTATTTGCATAAATTTGGGTAATTGAGTAATTTAGATAAGTAATCGGATAATATCTACCGGGTCGTAATAAATAATTAATTAGTGCGGGTAATTTGGGTGGTAATAGGTAATATCTATTAGGTACCCTACAATCACGCTAATTAGGGCAAGTTCGGGTAATACTCGTTGGATATACTATATTTACCATCCCTATACTCGAACCCGAATTCGACTGTTATTTTATTTTTATACCCTAACCTGTCCTATAATGCATAAAATTTAAAAATAATTACACTTTTCGAATCAAAGTTAGACGAGTACTCATAGGGTTGCGTTCAAATTACCATCCCTAGAAGTGTGTGTGGGATCTCTCTACTAAGAGCTGACTAGTGAACAAGTCAGTTTGAACAAATTCAGTTTAGTTTATATTAAGAGTTTAGATTTGATTAATTAATATAAAATATTTAATTTATATCATTTAAAATATAATGACAGAATCCTCCCTTCAATTATTTATAGAACTTTGAAAGTGGTGGTTGCTAAATTCCGTTTAATTTAAAAAGAAAAAAAAACCATATCATCATAAACAATAATTTTTAAGTGATTAAAATTTTGGAACCCGAAGCCCCTATGGCAGTGATTTTTGGAAATTTTCCATCATTTTAGTCCTTTAATTTGGCCTTTTTTGCTTTTCATTTAAAACAATTTATTTCAATAATTACAATTAAAAAATTAGAATTGATGCTCTATGAGTTCTGCTTTAATTATCAGAGTTTTATAATTTTAAGATTTTATAAATTTCCCAATTTTAGATTTTTGGTATAATATTTGAAATTTATTGTAATTTTGTACTACAATAATAGTTATATAATGACATAAGACAAATCACCCTCCATTTTAAAGACAATCGGGAAATACAATACTAGGAAATGAAGGTAAATGACATTTTAATTTAATAATTGAATTATCCTACAAAAAAATCCATAATTGAACCAATTATTCAACACTAAATCAATTATTCAATACTAGAATCAGCTATTAAATTATTTCACAAAATCAACACTTGAATCGACTCAACGAAAAAAAAAATAATCAACAATTAATTAAAATAATTCAAGATTCATCAAATTTTTTAAATATATTCATCGATCTCTGTAATAATTCGAACACACAATATTCTAATAGATTATATATACAAATTCTTAACTGGTCAAACAACGTAAAAGTTCAACACTAACCATTACAAATTAAATTCATCAATTATTCATCGAAATTCACTTTTCCAAATGCCCAATTACCTAAATCCCCAATCCCCAATTACTCACCCCTTTTCATTCCGAAATAGCTACCCTAACCCAGAGAGGAGAGGAATTCAATCTTGGATGTTCCTACTTATAGCTCCAGTGGCCTTGGTGCCTAATGCTAACAGAGGCTCCGCTTCAAGCAGTGGCTTTGACCAGTGGCAAACTCACGAGAGAGAGCGAGGGCCGACCAATGAGACGGTAGAGGAAGGGAGTAAGAGACTAAGAGGGGGAGAGGGAGAGCTAGGTACGAGAGTGATACAAAAGAGTTAGAAGAGTGACAGAGCAGAGAATGAGAGAATGATGAGAGAGAGTTGTGTAGTAGAGATAAAGCTAAACTTAAGACAGTGTGATTGAGCAGAAGAAGGGAGAAATTGGGTTTCAGCTGAAATTAGGCCATCACCAGCCGCCTACAGCAATCACCTATGGTTTTAATAAGTGAACGCCCGAAGCAGTCAACTTTTCCCCTTCCACTAGCGGTCACCCGTTTCTTAAGTCCTCTATTACCTCTTTTCTGGAAATGAAACTATATTCCATATAAAGGGAAAAAAAAAAAAAACAAAAACTCATAGTTGCCGTCAAAATTGATAAGTATTCATTTTCATCCTCTCAATTTACAAATACTTCAAAAATAACCTTTTTTTATACTATTGTTGTTCAAATTCTATACTTTATGCTAGATAATTTATCAACCAATCAACTCAAACATATGACGGTAAATGGAGAAGGCAATATATGAAGTGAGAAATTCCACGAAAAAAAAAAATCTTCAAAAACTTTCACTAAAATGCAACATTGGTTACAAAACTCAACCTCTCAATAGATTCATTCCTTAACTCTATACTATTGACTTTTGCTCAAATCCTCAATTTAACAACTCCGTTAGCAAAAGCCCTCTGACTCATCGAAGGCACGACACCAAATCCTTGACAGCTCTCAAAGATCCAAACTCTTTCGAATCATATGAACAAATCTTTGGCTAAGTGATTGAGAGAATAATAGACTTGTCTAGCATGTATGACGATGATTATTCTCTCTGTGTCAAACCTTAAGCAAGTCTAATGAATATATATGTTCAATCGAGGGATGATTTGATTTTCAGAACATAACCTGGAAAGCAGGATTTTTCACTTCGCGAGAACTGCGCTTCTGCGTCTTTCCCATGGTCTTCCAATGACCTTTCTGTAGCAATCCCACAAATCAGTGCAGTCTTCCCACACGACTATTCTTCAAAACTTGGCTCTCGGTATTTTCCTACAGCTACCCGTGGCTTTCCAGCAGCCTTCCCTCGTTATTGATGTTCTTGCTCTTTTAAACTTGTTTTAGACTTTAAGGACTCTTCTACTTCTTCCCAACTCAAGACTTCTAGTCCCTTAACCTATACATAAGTCTAGAGATTGCAGGACTTTATGTTTGACCATGAATTTTCCAATTTACTATTTAATTCCTAACAGTCTCTCCCTTTGGCAATTTCATGTCAAAACCAAAAAGAATGACAATACACAACTGAATGAATAAAAATATGAATACTAAAGCCTCAGAAATATTCTACCAATGACTATTCTGTTACTTAAACTTGTTTGCTGCACACTTAAATAGATGACCAAAGGCATCATGTGTAATAAACGTAACCAAATAAATAAGTTAAAATGTGACAATAAAGGAGACATATGATATCCATTGACAATAAAAGAGACAAATATGATATCCATCCATTTCAGATGTCCATAATAAGATAGTCACCCATCAACATATATACAACAATTTCAAAAGTTTAGAATTATTACATTTCGTAACAATATCCCAGTTTATATCAAAAGGGCATAAAAAAGAAAGAGCATCATCTCAAAACATACATACTACTCCCCTTTTTTAACATGAATTGACAAAAAGATAACTAAGAGACTACCATTGGTCCCTATCTCCATCACCATCATTATGATCACTACCCTCATTGTGTGCACTAGCACCATCTTCATGACCACCCATATTAGAAACTCTATTTGGTGAGTGTCAATGGCAGTAAACTGCTGATATACATCAGTCTGAAAAGTATGATTCTCCCCATGTATGGTTGCCAACATTTCTCCATTCATGTTCATGTCATGTACTGGAAAAGCACTAGAAAATGGGCTAGATGGACCAATGGGACGTGAGAGACCTCTCAAGTAGAGGGGTATGGGATGAGGAGCATCAGAAGGTCTAGAGTGCATGCAGCTATGATGTGCAAACAAATGACCAATGAAATTTGGTATTTTGATCAGCTAATAATTTAGAGGACACTCAACACCAAGAGACATAAGATAATGAGTGATGAACAGGCCAAAAGGTATGGAATCAAACCTAGACGTAGAATCCCTACTAGCTACAATCAGCTAGACATGAATAGGAGCAAATCAAAGACTCTACATGTGATAATGGTATGAAGAATACACCCATGGCTTTCAAAGATAGCAGTGGCATAGAAAGAATGATCAATAGAATTAACATGTACAAATGTAGCATTCTATTAATTTTGACAACTCATGATGGCGAATAGTCTCCCCAACCCAGCCAACTCGACCCTCAATGAGGAGACGAGATATAGTTTAAACAAATGGTCCATCATCATTAAGAACAGGTTCAAAATTAACACATTCAGGTTTAGGGATATTTAAATACTAGGAAATGATCGAAAGTGTCAATTCAACATTGATAGACTAAACATAAGAATGCAAGACACCAATAGATAAATCAACAACATGTATATTAACATAGAACTTGTGAATGAGCTCTCCAATGGCACAAGTATGAAATGGACCTTCAGTCTCAGAGAATAAAGCATAGGATGTCCAACCTAAGTTATTAAAGAGACACTCAACAGTAGGAAAGTTAAGTAGCAAAATGCCACGTTCAATAACAGTGGGTCTATATTTGAATATTTCAACATAAGTGTTTTGTTCAGTATTACCCTTAAACTTATGAGCATCATACCCACTACATAACTTTCGTTTAGGTTCCTAATTGAGCACATATAATGTTATTTCACCATGATTTTGCAGTTGGTTTTAAGTGTTTTAGGTACATAAATCTCATAAGTTATAATGAAGTGAGCTGATTTACATACTTGGGGATGTTTGTAGGTTTTTGGTGTTTTATTTGAGGTAGAAAGATGAAAAGAAGAGCTAAAAGAGCAAGGAACCAAAGTTGTGGACGAAGGTAGAGAGGCATGGGCGCCCCACATCAATCATGGGTGCCCCACTGGTGGCATGGGCGCCCGACTTTAGTCACGGGTGCCCCATAATGAATTAGATAGGTGCCCACCGAGAGGAGGTTTTGGAGCTGTTTCATTGAAGACTACATCAAACACCTTGGACAGCTAGGCCACGGGCACCCCACATCAACCATGGGCACCCATCACCTTTGACCTTTGATTTTCTTTATGTAAAGTGATGTACCCTTTATGCCTTTCATTGTAGCCATATATAAAGGGGATTTTCAGAATAGGTTTGGGGGAGCTTTTTACATACTTTCTTTTCTCTTCCTTTTAGTTTTACATAGCCTAAACTAGATTAGGGTTTTGCTTTTGGATTGAAGCTTTCAAGTACTCTTTTGGCTTATCATTCTCAAACATTCATCAGATTAGGGTTTGGATTGGAAGCTTTGAATCGATAGTAGTTCTTCTTGAATACATGTAAGTTGCTTCGCATTAAACTATATCAATTCCAAGTTTAAAGTTCAGATTTATTTCATATTTCTTTTCGTTCGTTTAGTCTTTAATATCTTCTTTTTGTTTTTGCTTTTCGTTTTACGTTAATGGATGATTTACAAGTTTGTTTTTCTCTTCAACGTTCACATATGTTAGGCTAGGGTTTATTCTTGGCTTCAAATCATTGAAGGTAGTGTGGTAGCTTGGTGAATTCGAACGTGAAAGAATATTTTTAATTGAAATATCCTTTAATCTCTAAATGAAATCTCATAGTAAGCTAGGGTTCTTTCGAAACCTACCCACCTGTGTTACAACCGTAGCTTGGTTGCACTTGTGCACACCAAGTGTTTGGTTCAATGTCCCGATGAGTTAGACTCTTATTTTCCAAAACCCAAATTTGGTTTACTTTCGAAATCAATCACCCATATTATAACCAAAGCTTGGTTACGATTGGCCACTCGTGCACACCAAGTGATTGGTTCAATGACTCCGGTGATTTGTAACCTATTTTCATAAAACCATAACTTGAGGTTTTCTTAAGAAATCGGTTCATCCGTGTTACAATCGAAACCTGGTTACGAGTTAACGCTTGTGTATACTAGGTGTTTGATTCAATGTCCTGATGAGTCTGAAACTAATTTAAAAAACTTTCGCTTACTTTAAGTTCCATAAATTAGGTTTTAATGAAATATCTTCCGACCTAGCAACGCATGTGCGATTGCTAGGTTGAGTTATCAATTTGTTTGAGTAAACCATCACTACCCACTACCAGATTTGATTCGAAGCCAAGATTATTTAGTTATCTTACTTTCAATATTTGCATTTTAATTTAATATAACAATTCCTTCACACCATCACTCTCAACCCAACCATATTCAAACACTTTGTAAATATAAAATTAGTTTAAATTAGATTAGAATCACCTACTAACTAAAAAGAACAAGTCTAGGAGCTTTTAACAAAGCCCTCCCTGTGGAGATGACCTTGGTTCTCACCAAGTAAGACTATGACCACCCTCTTGCACTTGAGAGGTAGAACCCGAACACATTTTAGGGCCGGTCAAGTTTTTGGCGCCGTCGCCAGGGAGGGCAACTAAGCGCAAGACTTGGGAGTTAAGGGGAGTTCAGTTGAGAAATTGGGTGAATTGTTCCTTTCCTCTATCTCTTTCTTAGTAGTTCTCTTTCTTTTGCATTGTAACATATTCATTTGCATATCATATAACCTAGCTTGCATGTTAGTTAACTTAGGTTGATTTTATTGTAGTTTTTCTTTTCTCTCATTTTATTTTCATTTTTGTTTTCTTATCATAAACATGGATTTTGGTGATTTCAATCATGGTCCCTTTGATGCCCAAGTCTACATTGAGTCTCTAAGTAACCAATTTGGATATGACTATACATTGGAGACCTATCACCAATTACCCCAATTTTTTGGGCACGAAGAGGAAGACCCATGTCTTCATCTTGATAGATTTGAGGCAGTGTGTGGCTTATGTGATGATGTTAGAATGAGTAAGAGGCTTAGGTTCATGTTCTTTCCTTTGTCTTTACGAAGTGTGGCTGGTGAATGGTGCTATGATTTTGGTGAATGGACTACTTAGGATCAATGTTGTCAAGCTTTTATTGAACATTTCCTCCCTATTCATCAAACCTTCACCCACAGCTTTCAAATTAGAAATTTTTATCAAAAGAAGGTTGAAGTATTTTATAAATGCTGGGAGAGATATAACATACTTTTGGACACTTTCCCAAGTCATGGATTAGAGTTAGGGGACATCATAGCCATATTATACAATGCTCTGTCTCATGAGTTGCACCAGGCATTTGATATAGTCTTGGGGAAGGAATTTCTTGACCTCACACCGGGTGAGGCATGGTCATTCCTTGAATTTTTCTATAAACACACCAGGCCATGGAAAAGACTTGAACCTAAATTTGAACCATATGTACTTGAAAGCCACACTGACCTTTTCCCGCATGCTTCAACTTCATTTGATCCTCATGATCCATCCCTTGGAAGTAGCGTATGCGTGGAGCCTAATTACTTAGATTTTGCATGTCCCAACCTTGTTCCACTCACTGAGGACCAGTCTGAAGAGCCCCAAGATTATTGGCCTAGTGAACCTTATGATGCACAATTTGAGACCATAGGCACTGAGTGGGAAAATTGCCCTAATCACACTAGGGATGATGTTTGGGATGAGTGTCTTTCTCATTTCCATATGGACTCTTCCATTTAGGAGATTTCTTTACCATCTTTTGAGAGTTAGGAAGACATGCAGTCCTTTCCTACTATTGAGTTTGATGCTCTACCCACCCAGACCACCACGGGCCCTATTAAGAGTCTTTTGACTCCGTTTGAGCAATTGCAAGTTACAACGCCCGAGGAGCATATCATTGAGTCAGTTGATCCTTACTCACTCACTTATTCACCTGAGGTTGAGAGCAGTGCGCACCTCTCACCTCTTGACTTAGCCCCATCTGAGAGTCTTACTCGGGGGATTGTGAGTGATCACACTGTGACCAATTATCATTGGGGGGAGGAAGTAGACATTGGGGGTGAGTACGTTGATTTTCTGGGCACCGAGAGACTGATAGAACCCACCATATTTATGTCCTTACATGCATTATGGCCACATTCAATGTTTCATGAATCTCATTTGGCCTTACATCCCTCGATGTGTTTTACATCCAAGCAGCGTCCACCTTCGGTGCTTCACGGGCCTAAAGAGAACATTTTATTTCTTAAACCATTTGTGGACGCATAGGATAGAGAGGGTGTTGGATAACCCTTCTTCTTTGTTTTCTTTGTACATAGTAGATTAGAGTTTTCTTTTTCTTATGTTTTTTTGGTTTGATTGTATTCTCTTATTTTTTTTTCTCTTATTTCTTCTTTTGTACTAACTCTTTCTTGTCTTATTTTTCCTTTCTTTTTTTCTTTTATTTTTTCCTTCTAACCTTTTCTCTTATATAGCTTTTTCTTTTCTTCAAATGAGGAAGCTCTTGAGGTAATATCCAGCCTTTTTACCTTCTATTTCTACATTTTAAGCATAACACTTGGATATATGTTGTTGGTTGTTGTTGGAAGTGCTGTAGAAACTAGGTTGGGGGTGTTCTTTATTACTTACGGGGTTCTCTTTTTAGGTGCATGCTTGGCTTATGTGTTATATATTGATTGATCTTTATGCTCATCATCATCATGCTCACTTTGCACATTACGGACCTACTTGTCTCTCATAGTTCTCACATTGAGGACAATGTTTAGTTTAGGTTGGGGGGTAGAGTTCGCATGATGACCCTTTGTGCTAAAATTGTCAATTGTCAAATTTTTCAAAATTTGAGCAATTTTTTTAGCTTAAATACATGACTTAGCACATTTATCCTTGCATATTGGCCCTTTTAGTTTGGTTGATGGTGAATTTGAGTGAGAGAGTGATGAATGAGTCATGTTTAAGCTTCGATAGCCAACTTAGTTCAAGTTGAGTGTGTCATGACTTTGTGCATTTTTGACTATCATGGAGAGGAGTTTATGTGCTTAAGGGTGGGTTTTGTTTGACATGGGTTAATTGAGCTTTCTTGGACTAGGTGGAGACTTATACCCCTTAATGGTGAGCTTTTGAGCCTATTATTCCTTTCTTGAGGGGTTGCACATAATTACAGCTCTTTTATTCTTCACTTTGGTTTTCAATGCACCAATTGCATCACACACTTGCATGGGTATCCCTTGGTACATCATGAGTTGTTATAAGCTTTGAACATGATGCTAGGCCTTCTTTGCTATTTTGAGCCTTCCTGTCCTTTCTTGATATGAAATTGTCTTAGGAACCAACTTGAAGCCTCACAATAAAGTGTGTGATATAAATTTTTCTCTTCTTGGTTCTCCTCACATATGATATCCCCTACACCCCATTCACACACTTTAAGCCTTACCTTCACATGTCTTGGGTTGTGAAAGTGTCTCAAAGTCTAAGTTATGAATTTGGGTTGGGAATGTAAGCTTTTAAGAGCAAAATCAGGAAGAATGTTGAGATGAGAATTCATGCGTTGTATAGTTCATTATTCATTTTCAAAAGCAAATGAAAAAGAAAAGAAAAAAAAAAAGAAAAAGAAAAAGAAAAACAGAAAAAAGAAAAAAAAAAGAAACAAAAATTATCATTCCTTTGTTTATGAAATTATGTGACTTGAACATTATTTACAATATTTGCAATTGTCCCCAAGGGTAGTATTTAGTTTGAATAAGCTTCATGTTGTTGGTGGGGGTATAGAAAGGAAATGGGTAGTTTGGGACCTGTGCATACTTGAGCATATTTATCCTAAGACATGTGCTTTGATTTCCATAACTTTTATTGTTTGACCTTTACCTATGGCCAAGTTACAACCGGATCAAAGACCTAGCGGATTCTAAGTAAACAATACTTATGTGTGCATATAGTGGACTTGTGTAGGTTGTGTTGTGTAATCCATTGCATAGCATTGGAATTTCTTGATATGAGCTGTCCATTCAGAACTTTAATTTAGTTCACTCTCTTGTTTATGGGGTTATGTGCAACTAGGACAGCATCATATGCTATTAGGTGAGTGTGAACCCTTGATGAGTGAGTTGAGTGAGTTTCTTTCTATGAGTGATCTACATTGTGAGCTTTTGAAGTCGAAACTTAGTTTCGATTATGCTCTCGAGACCTTGTTGAATGAATGACATTGTTTTGCACACATGCTCTTCCAATTTTGATAGCACATGCATTCATGCTAGCACTTAGGAATTACACATAATATTTGAATTTTGTGACTTGTTGGGCTTAAACTCGAGTCATTGTTGACCTTAATCACTCTTTGACACCTTGAGACCATACCATAGATGTTTGTGGGTAGCATCACTGCAAACCCTCACGAGACCTTACTCGTCCACTAGGGGGAACCTAGGGGTTTAAAGGGCTTGCCACACACGCTAAGTGTGGCCGTGTGTTCCTATAAAAATGGACATCATGGTAGCTTAGATTTGAGTTAATTTGTTTTGATTTGAATAAAAACTTGCATGTCATGGATGTTTTAGCACATGTTTGTGTACCCCATGGTTTCGTTGCATGCATTGCTAGGGACTAGCAATCTTTAGGTTGAGGGGTGTGATTGAGCACATATAATGTTATTTCATCATGATTTTGCAATTGGTCTTAAGTGTTTTAGGTACACAAATCTCATAAGTTATAATGAAGTGAGCTGATTTACATACCTGTGGATGTTTGTAGGTGTTTGGTGTTTCATTTGAGGTAGAAAAATGAAAAGAAGAGCTAAAAGAGCAAGGAACCAAAGTTGTGGACGAAGGTGTAGAGGCATGGGCACCCCACTAGTGGCATGGGCGCCCCGCCATAGATCAGATGGGTGCCCACCGAGAGCATGATTTGGGCAAAAAAGTTGGTTCTAAGAAGAATTTTGTCAAACAGTTGGAGTGCACTCACCATGGGCGCCCCACTGTGAATCAGATGAGCACCCACCGAGAGGAGGTTTTGGAGCTGTTTCATTGAAGACTACATCAAACACCTTAGACAGCTAGGCCACGGGCGCCCCACATCAACCATGGGTGCCCATCACCTTTAACCTTTGATTTTCTTTATGTAAAGTGATGTACCCTTTATGCCCTTCATTGTAGCCATATATAAAGGGGATTTTCATATTAGGTTCGGGGGAGCTTTTTACATATTTTCTTTTCTTTTCTTTTCAGTTTTATATAGCCTAAACTAGATTAGGGTTTTGCTTTTGGATTGAAGCTTTCAAGTACTCTTTTGGATTATCATTCTCAAACATTCATCAGATTAGGGTTTGGATTGGAAGCTTTGAATCGATAGTAGTTCTTCTTGAATACATGAAAGTTGTTTCGCATTTAACTATTTCAATTCCAAGTTTAAAGTTCAGATTTATTTCATATTTTTTTCGTTCCTTTAGTCTTCAATATCTTCTTTTTGTTTTTGCTTTTCATTTTACGTTAATGGATGATTTACAAGTTTGTTTTCTCTTCAACGTTCACGTATGTTAGGCTAGGGTTTATTCTTGGCTTCAAATCATTGAAGGTAGTGTGGTAGTTCGGTGAAATCGAACGTGAAAGAATATTTTTAATTGAAATATCCTTTAATCTCTAAATAGAATCTCATAGTAAGCTAGGGTTCTTTCGAAACCTACTCACCCATGTTACAACCGTAGCTTGGTTTGCACTTGTGCACACCAAGTGTTTGGTTCAATGTCCCGGTGAGTTAGACTCTTATTTTCCAAAACCCAAATTTGGTTTACTTTCGAAATCAATCACCCGTGTTATAACCGAAGCTTGGTTACGATTGGCCACTCGTGCACACCAAGTGGTTGGTTTAATGACCCGATGATTTGTAACCTATTTTCATAAAACCATAACTTGAGGTTTTCTTAAGAAATCGGTTCATTCGTGTTACAATCAAAACCTGGTTACGAGTTAATGCTCGTGTATACTAGGTGTTCGATTCAATGTCCCAATGAGTCAGAAACTAATTTCAAACGCCTCCACTTACTTTGAGTTCCATAAATTAGGTTTTAATGAAATATCTTCCGACCTAGCAACGCATGTGCGATTGCTAGGTTGAGTTATCAATGCATTTGAGTAAACCATCACTACCCACTACCGGATTTGATTCGAAGCCAAGATTATTTAGTTATCTTACTTTCAATATTTGCATTTTAATTTAATATAGCAATTCCTTCACACCATCATTCTTAACCCAACCATATTTAAACACCTTGTAAATCTAAAATTAGTTTAAATTAGATTAGAATCACCTACTAACTAAAGAGAACAAGTCTAGGAGCTTTTAACAAAGCCCTCCCTGTGGGGATGATGTCGGTTCTCACCAAGTAAGACTACGACCACCCTCTTTCACTTGAGAGGTAAAACCCGAACACATTTTAGGGCCGATCAGTTCCATGATAGCAACAGAAAGTAAAAATACATAACAGAGCCTAGGTATGCACTCAACCTAAGTAAATAAGACTCAAAGGGGAAATAAGAAATAAAGGAAAAAAAAAAACAAACAAAATACCTTTAGAGTGTGAGATTTAACAAACTTGAACTTTGGTTAATACATGTAGGGTATGATACAATGAATTTAAACTAAGTGAACTAACTCAGAAGCTAAATGAACCTGGATTAAGTTTTGTCTTGAAGGGACATAAATATGTCACCTCGCGTGAAGTCCACTTCTGTGGCATTTCCATGCCCATCCCGCACCTATACTGCGCCTATACCGCAGTCATCTTGCAATGGGTTAAATCATCCAAAGGCCTCTTTGGATTTTCCCGTAACTCAAGGCACTAATCCTACAGTCTTTCTATAAGTTTTCCCTTTTTATTATTTAAATAAAAAGAAAATATATGTAATTTGAGGAAAAATCGATAATATTAATGCATTCTAAGTTTTATGTCCTCAAATACATGACAAAACATAGTTTCATGTTTTTTATCATACATAAATAGTTTTTTGTTTTTTTTGGTAATTATCATACATAAATAGTTATGGAAAAGAATTCCAAAAGTCTCTACTATTTATGTTATAAAATGTTCATGCATGTTATACTAATAGTGAAATGCCTGTGCGGTATATGAATTAAAGTTTATGAATAACATGATCAACGTCTTAAACATACTTGCATGAAATTCGTAATACTCTTTTTCAATCTTGAATTGAATTAAGAAAAGGGTGCAGTTTTAGCTCTTTGACTAGTTTCTCCTCAATTCATTGTTTTCAACTATACACCAATTTTTTTATTTACTTCCACCAAGTTTATTGAGTTTTACTTTTCAAGTTTTACTTGATAGTTTTCACACACTTACGGGTAAGTAGCCATCTTCCTGTATCATCTAAACCCAGAGGGTGGCTGTTATGATAACTGACATGTCAACAAGCTAGCTGTACTCTATCCTATTAGTAACCCTTTCCAAGTGATTTTAATTAAAGGATCTCAAGATCAACCAATAGTCTAAAAAGAGAATTTATAAACACAACTAAGTAGTGAAATAGATTTCTCATGAAATACTAAACTTCATACAATTACAATTGACACACCACTACCATGACAAAGAACATCAAAACATAGGATTCAAGATTATCAAGGAATTCAAATTCATATCACTTATATAGATGAAAAATATTACTACTATGATTTTGAATTCTATATGAAGAGATAGCCCTTACAATAAACATCAAGACATCATAGTTTTCTAAAAAAAATTAGTATATCTCTATATATATTTTACAAACATTAAGGGAAAAATAACAGGCCCCCTTAGTCAAGGAAAAAGACACCTAGAAAGCATACGAGGGATTCAAACTGTGGATGATCTAAGGGCTTTATTATAATGTTTGCTGATTGATTTTGGGTTTCAATGTCCTCAATGGAGATGACTTTTTGTTCAACTATCTCATGAATAAAATGGTACCAGATGTCTATGTGCTTGATATGAGAATATTGGACAGGATTCTTACAAATATATATAGCACTAAGGTTGTCACAAAATAAAGTCATAGTCTTCTAGTCAACACCATAATCTACCAGTATTTGTTTCATCCAAAGAAGTTGGGTGCAACAACTACCAGTAGCTATATGCTTAGCCCTGGCAGTAGATAAAGGTACAAAGATGTATTTCTTATTGTGCTACAAGACTAAGTTATTTCCTACATAAAAATACCCGCCAGAGGTACTTTTCTTTATCATCAACACATCTAGCTCAGTCATCATTAGAATATCTCGTAAGTGTAGCATTAGTTTCTCATGAGAACCAAATGCTATAGTCAAATGTCCCATTCACATATTTAATTATTCTTTTACCTACATGTAAATGAGACTTTTTGGGGTTAGACTAGAAATGTGCACAAATGCCTACGTTAAATGAAATATCAAGACGACTAGCAATGAGATATAACAAACTACCTATCATGCCCTATATAGTGTAAGATCAACTGATTTGCCAGATTCATCTTTAGTTAACTTAGTACAAGTGCTCATGGGTGTCCTAGCATATTTAGTACTATCAAGACCAAATTTCTTAACTAGATCTTTAGCGTATTTAGATTGAAAAATAAAGATTCCATTTTTTACTTGTTTAACTTGAAGACCTAGAAAGAAAGAAGTTTAACTCACTTATCATGCTCATTTCAAAATTATCTTTCATAAGTTCACTAAATTCACAAAATCATGATCAAATTTAGAGGAGGTGGATGTAAAGACAATATCATCAACATAGACTTGAACAACCAAAATATGTCTAGAATCCTCAGAAATAAACAAAGTCTTATCTACATTGCCTCGCATAAACCTAGACTCAAGTAGAAAGGCAGTGAGTCTTTCATACCAAGCTCTTAGAGCTTGTTTGAGCCCATATAGAGCCTTTTTTAATTTAAAAACATGATTTGGACAGTGTGACTCCACAAATACCTTGGGCTACTCTACATAAATTTCCTCATTTAAGAAACCATTTAAAAAGCCACTTTTAACATCCATTTAGAACAATTTAAATTTCAAGTAGCATGCCATAGCAAATAGAATTCTAACAGACTTTAGCCTAGCTATTCGTGCAAAGGTCTCGTTAAAGTCAATACTCTCAACTTGGGTATATCCTTGTGCAACTAACCTAACCTTATTTCTAATCATTATTGCAAATTCATTAGTCTTATTTTTAAAAATCCATTTTGTGCCTATTACATTCAAGTGTGTGGGATGTGGAACAAGTGTCCACACATCATTTCTAACAAATTGTTCTAATTTTTTTGCATAGCATTTAACCAAAAATCATCACTTAAGGCTTCGTTCATATTTTTAGGTTCTATGGTAGAGACATAACACAAGTGAGTTAACTTATTTCGAATTTGTCTCCTTGTCTTCATCTGATCTTTCACATCTCCAATGACTTGAGACACTAGATTGTTAAGTTTAACCCTTGAAGATAGTTCTAGTTCCTTGTCATCCACTACATCCATAGTTGTCTCCTCTCTTAGTTCGACTTACTCCACACTTGACTCAATAGGTGCAAGTATGGGAATGACATCATCATTATCATCCTATTGAAAAGAGGGATAAGAGTTAGTATTATCAATTATGACATTAATAGATTTCATAATAGTATTAGTTTTCAAGTTAAAAGCTCTAAAAGCACAACTGTTAATGGAATAGCCTAGGAAAATTCCTTCATTGCTTCGAGAGTCAAACTTGCCAAGTTGCTTTCTATCCCTAAGGATAAAGTATTTGCTCCCAAAAACTCAGAAATACTTCACACTAGGCCGCTAACCATTCCATAGTTCATAGGGTGTTTGTTTGGTTCTAGGTCTTAAATACACTCTATTCACTATGTAGCATGCAGTGTTAACAACTTTAGCCCAGAACTTCTAAACACTCGTGCCATCTCTTATAGCACCCTATTCTTTCTTTCAACCACTCCATTCTACTGTGGAGTCCTTGGTGCTAAGAACTCGTGCTTGCATCCAATCTTCCTTTATTTTTCAAGTTGAAATCTCAAACACTATTTTCTAAAAGAATCAAAAGTATCAGATTTTTGAGCAAGTAAATTGCAAACAAAAATGTATTTCTTTCCCGAATACTTTCAATGCATGTGGGTCCCATTAGATCTATGTGAACCAGATCAAGAGGCTCTTTGGTTTTCAAATTGTGTCCTTTTTATGAGCAATCTTAATTTGTTTACCCATTTGACAAGGCCCACACACACCTTTGTGATCTTTACCTAGTTTAAGTAGACCTTTTACTAATTTAGACTTAGACAGTTGATTTAAAGCTTTAAAGTTTATGTGTCCAAATGTTTGATGCCAGAGTTCTAACTCATTTAAAGATGCAGAGTTACACATAAGGCCATTAGAATTAGCCATACCATAATAATTCTCAGATGTGTGAGTGCCACTTAAAACAATTTGTCCATAGGTATTAAGTATTTTACAATTATTTTTAAAAAAATGAACTACATGTTTTATATCGCACAGTTGACTTATGCTACTTAAATTAGCATGAAGACCTTCAACATAAAAGACATTCTTTAAACATTATAAACCAAGAGTTTTTACATTTCTTTTACCCAAAACATAGGATGTACTTCCGCCACCAAAAGTGACTAGCCCTCCTTTAAAATTTTTCAAAATTAGTGAAAAGAGCTTTATTTGCACTCATATGTTTAGAACAACCACTATCAAGGTATCACATATTTGAATTTAAGGTTTTTAATGCTGTATATACTATAAGACAACTTAAATCAGATTTTCTTATCCAAACAATTCTCATTTTTGAAGAATTTTTCGCAGCCTTATTTTTTGAAAAATTTTTCTTGACAATTTGTTTATTAGTTTAGGAACAGCTTGTTTAAAATTTTCTAAGGTGGTGCGGAACAAAAATTTCTAGCTGTTCTATATAAGGGATATTCGAAGTCAAAAGGCATATTATAGTCATTTAAAATGTCAAACCTATTTGAAAAACTGTTGTCAAATTTTTGAAAAGTTTTGTCTCACTGGTCTTCTTTAACATAAGTCATAGGTAGGTCATATAACTTGTGACACTATGGTCTTATGTGCCCAAGTATCCCACAGTGAAAGCATATAGGAATGAAATTTCATTAAAAGTTAGGAGGCACACCTTGAAATTTCTGGGAGTATGACGTTGGCTACTTATCTTTCTCTTGTGATAGGCGAGAAAGAGCTTGTTAGTTGATGATGTAGAACCTTTTTGAGTTTGGAATTGCATCCCTTTAGGTGATCTGTTCACTTGATGAAGCTTTATCTTTTATCTTCTTCTTTCTAGTGCAACCAAGTCCACTTTTATCCGTTGGACTTCGTTGAATTCCTAAGATTTGGTGAAGATTATAATAGGGAACTCTCAATTTTTCATTTAGTTCCTGCAAGCTTTTTGAGCCTCAAGCACTCGTTATCTTTGATAGCAAACTTCTTTCTTAGTGCATCTACTATTCTGAGTCCTTTTCTCATCTTTAATCCTGTGAACTTGAACTTCAAGATCATGATGCTTAGCTTTAAATGTTGTCAATAGGTCATCCTGAGCTTTCTTATTGGTTTTAAGATTTTTGGTTACATTTGAAAATTGTAATTACAAACTCCATATTTTGACATTTATTAATGCATTTAAGTAATTAATTTTAGAGTTTTGTTATTATTTTATTACTTAT
The DNA here is from genome assembly GCA_019916065.1 of Vitellaria paradoxa. Taxonomy (NCBI): domain Eukaryota; kingdom Viridiplantae; phylum Streptophyta; class Magnoliopsida; order Ericales; family Sapotaceae; genus Vitellaria; species Vitellaria paradoxa. Next base: position 18,222,765 of record CM034243.1, on the reverse strand, counting down.
GAAATTTATTTTTTAAATTACAGGAAAAAAGGTGAAATAATCATAATTAGTAGTGAAAGTGGTTCAAAAGATGGAGAAGACACTATGGTTCGGACACACCCTCGAGTGGTCTGGACCAGGTCAAAAGCTAGGCTGGAAGGAAAAAGCAGAACCTAAAAGAAAAAGGTTCTGTGGTCCAGACACCCCGTCAGGTGGTCCGGACCACAGTAAGCTGCTATGCGAGATTTTATCAACTCTTTTTAGGGTTTTTTGTCAAACTACAAATATTATCTTATGTATGGCCGCAAGAACATTCTATCCTATTTTTCTTTTCATTCAAACTTTTGAGAGAGTTTAGAGTGTTTTCAATGTTTAGAGAATGCTTTTGAAGTTTGGCAGAGCTTTTGTAGGGATCGTTATAGCTTTTGTAGTTCGCTATTACACATTGAATCAGATTTCAAAGTACCTCATTTTTCGCTTTTTATTTTAATAATATCATCTTTACGATTCATTCTTTAGTTTAGTATTTTTATGTGTGATTTGTTTCTTATTCATCTTAAAATCATGCTAGCGTAAACCCTTCTTTCTTGATTCAAAGAATCAAGGAAAGGTGGGTTATTATGAACAATAGGATATGTGCAGACCCTTCACATGGTTTGCAAAAACTCATGCGTAAGGATCTACACCTTTCAAATCTAATTTCATTTGTTTCAAAGCTTTTGACAACAAAAATCTTTGACTATATTCTTTGTAATCACTGGTAAAGGTTTTCGATTAAAACTTGTTTAATATTTTTGAACAAAATAAAATTGGATTTGAATCCAAATGTTATCACAAATTATCTTTCTGGTTTTATAATCCTAAATAAGAATATAAAACTTAGTTTTGGGAATTAAAGAACTTTAAACAAACATATCTTTCCAATCTATTTGTTCCTTTTACGTGAACTTTAGATTGTAGTTTTGTACACATCCCTTTGTGAAGTGATTAACCCACCTGGAATTGAAAGTTGAATCAAGAATTTTTTTTTATATCGTTATCGTTATTTGAATTAATTCTTTAGTTAGTTAATTGTTTGCTTTAAATTTTTAAATTTGTTTATTTTGTGCAATTTAGGCTTTAGTTGAATTTTCTTATTAGTAATCATTTTTCTAGTTGGAAAACAAAAATTTTTTTTCTGAATTTCATTAATTAATTATTAGTGTGTTATTTATTTTTATTTCAAATTTTTGAAAACCCTAGAAATTTAGTATTCATCAAACCCTAGAATTTCTTTGAATTTAAAATTGATAATTTCTATGCAACCTAGAAACTAAAAATGTAGGTTTCCTGTGGATTCAACCTCGAACTCACCGAGTTAAAACTACACTGCATACCCTTGCACTTGGGGGTTAGTTTTAGACACACTATTTAGAAGTAGTCAATTTTCAAAACTTTTCTTGTAATCTTCCAAGGCAATTTTCAGACTCTCTTTCTTTTTTTAGCATCTTATTTTGTACAGTCAGTTTCTCATTTTGTTTGTGAAACCTTTGATATAATCTTGATACAACTATTTATAGGCTTCTTCTATGTTTATTCTTTCTTCTTATTTCTCTGGTTTAGCTTCACTTTCAAATGATTCTTTCTTTGAATTTTTTAAGTTTTCAGATTCTTCAGAATTTGTGGAAGCACTACTTCTTGCCATAAATGCTATGAAGTTTCTTGGGAGATCTTGTAAGGATGAGAAAGTGCTGGAATCATCTAAATCATCTTGCATTAAGTACTTTCTTCTTTGCCTTTTTATTTCCACTGTCCTGAGCTATATGGCAATATCATTGACATTCGTAGTACTTTACTCCTTTGAAATTATTCTCCTTCTTCTTTTTCTCTGAGGATTTCTCCAATATTGTGTTTCTCATTATTTGTGTTTTTCCTAGATTTTTTTCATCATTTTTCTTGAACAACTTCTAATCTTCTTTCTATATAAGGCAACTTCTTCAATGGATGGAATTAAATCATCATCACTAGATGATGAGTTTTCTTCTTTAACTGTCTTTAGAGCAGCATCTTTCATCTTCTTGGGCTTAATCATGTTGGCTTCATATGTTTGCAAAGAACTAACCAAATCTTCCACACATATAGTATCCACATCACTAGCTTTTTTAATAGCCGTAACTTTGGCTTGAAAAAACATAGGAAATGAGCAAAGAATTTCACCCACAATCTTCTGATTTGGAATTTGATCTTCTAAGTTGAAAATGGTGTTGACAATATCACTTAGTTTGGCATAGAAGTGATCAAATAACTTATCATTAGCCATCTTCAAGCTCTCAAACTCAGATGTTATTTTCTACAGCTTTTAACTTCTTCACTATAGACTTACCTTTATAAGTTAATTCAACTATTGTCTATACTTCCTTGGTAATTACACAGCTTGAGATTCTCCTGAATTCATCAGCTAAAACTGCATTAAAAATTACACTAAAGGCTTTATAATTGCATTTATCCTTTTCTTGTTCTGCCTTAGTCCAGGACTTTATAGGTTTCTTAATGGAGCTGTGCTCGATAATGTGTATCAATTTGGTCCAGCCATTTTTGATAGCCAGCCACATGTTGACATTCTAAAACATCAGATGAGCTTTCTTATGCACCTTCCACTATGCATAATTAATGTCATCGAACTATGGAGGCCTTGTACTCGAACTACCTTCTCTTAGGGTGTAATACCCCAAACTTTTACATGAATGTAAATAGATGGTTATTGAAACATTTTCAGGAAATAGTATGTTGATTAAGGGGTATTCATCTTAAATTGTACTTTAGAGTTGGGAACTTTGAGAAGGATGAGCCAAACATGTGAGAGTTGGCATTTTAGCACAAGTGCAAAAGAGGGGGGCACCTTGGGCACACGGAATGTGGATGCACAAGAGTTTGGGCGCATGGCTGAGAAGGTGTTGGGCGCTCGAGCTTTAGCAGAGTTGACTGGTATGGAGTATTCTGGAAGATATAGCCGAACCTTACCCCTATACACCTATATTTAGGCTAGAGGGGTGGAAAAATCTAGAATTTACTATGGAACCATTAAACTATTAGCAAAAATTGGTATATATATATGTGTGAGGTGGAAGAGAGAGAAAGATGTTGGTTAGAAGAGAGGAACCCGAGAGGGAGAAGAAGAAGAACCAAGAAGAAACCAAGTGAAGTATTGTATGGTAAGTCTTTCTAACCTTAACCAAAGTCAAATTAACTTTGTAAAGATGCAATTAAGCACTCAAGGAACCTATCTATGTTATTTGTTTGTCATTTAGATCAAAGGGTGAAGAGATCAAACCAAATCAAAGTTGGGAGTTTGAGACCGGGAAGAACCTTCCTCTTATTCTTCATCTTTATTCAACTTGAGGTAGGGATTTTATGCTCATTCTTACATACATGATATGTAACAAGATCTAGAACAATATTTGGGTAACCATTGCAAGATTTGATTTCATTTATGGAAGAAAATGATGGTTATACACACATGTATAGGTGGAGAGAGAGATAAGGATGTTTGATCCATAACTTGGCCCATCGTCAATGAAAACTCAAATGGTTGGTTTCCTTTAATGCTTAAAAAACTTATGGAGATGTTATGAACATGAAACTTTAGGTATTTTAACTTAAAGTTGGTCAATTTGAGGTTCCAAGTATGGAAAACCAATAAACTAGAAAACAGAGCATGAAACCTGTAACTTGGACCAAGCTATGCATGCACAAGAGAGACACAGTTGGTGCCCAAGCCCCTTGGGCACCCAAGACATGGGTGCCCGGCCTCCTTGGGCGCACAAGGCATAGGTGCACAAGCCCTTGGGCGCACGACTGAGTGCCAGCTTGGGCGCCCACCGAGCCTAGGTCTGATTTTTTACTTTCTTTACTTTGACCTTCTACCTTAGGTTTATGAAAGAGTTTAGTAACATGTTTTCACATGAAACTTTTATTTGATTAATTGCATGGATTTAAAAAGGGAAATGTGTTTCTAAAAAGTGATTAAGGATTTGTTATCTTAAGCTAATGGTATTTAACTTGTAATGATGAATGAGTCTTACCTTGAATGAAATGAATTGGAAGATTACTTTGAGATAAGAGTCTTAATCGAGTAGAATTGTGATTATATCTTGATGTAAACTAAATGATGAGGTATATGAACATGTGATTGATTAAGTAAAATGTGAATTGATAGAGGCTCAAATTCATAATGATGATAAATGTTGAATGTTTAATAAGGTTTGATCAATGTTTGTATGTGATGAATCTCGGGATGAACCGAAAAGTGAATATATGATTGAAGGAAATTGAAATGTGAACTTTTGTTAATAAGTGATGGAAATTAAATGAGACTTAGGTTAAATAAAATGAAGAGATGAAATGAGTTGTGTTCCATGATGAAATGAAATGTGCTTATATGAGTTGGAAAGTTTATGGTGATGAATGTGAATTGTGATTAAAGAGTATTGAATGTGATGAATGATTGGTTGTGTGCCAAGAGCCGTGGTGGGGTGTGAAAATAGGAAGGGTCATGAGATTACCCTCGGGTTGAAAGACCCGAAACCTGCGCAGAGTTTAGTGTCAATGCCAGTGGGTTAGTAGCCCACAACATTATGTGTGTTTTGGCTTCTCGTGGCCTTTAACTGTGATCCTAAACGACGAAATCGGTTTATCGTTTCTGTTGGGTATTGGCCCATAAAAGACGATATTGTGGATGTACCCAACCCCCGATGACTTGTGTGGTTATGGCAATGTGATGGAATGATAAATAGGTGCTAATATGAATATGGTTGTGTGATTGAACGTTGAATATGTGATAATGTGATATATGTTGAATATGTGATAATGTGATATGGAACGTGACTGGATATAAACTTGGGAAATTTAATAATGAAGAATAATTGGAATTGAGTACAACACTATGATGTTATTGAATGACGATAAATACTCACCTAAGTTGAAAACTAATTGATATTAATAAATTGTTATGGCATATAGAAGGATGTTGGTGTATCTATACATGTGTTGATTACATACCATATATGTTTATTTGAGGCATCGTGGGCACAAGTGGACCTGTGCTCACGTCCCTATAGATTTTGATGTAGGAATAGGTCATATCAATTAGGTGGGCTGATGGGGTTGAATTAGGAGTGCTTATGCGTGAGCCCTTCTAAACTTAGCAAAACTTTTGGTTACTTAGTTTTGTTTATTTGAAATTGTAATATTGTACATTGAGGACTTATTCGATTTGGTTTTAAGGGCCTTAAGGCCTAAATTATGTATTAATGGGAGGAATGTTGGAAGTTTGTGACTTGACTATAGCCAGGGTTAAATTTATGTTATCTCATTTTATGTTTTGGGCTCACCTAGAGGTTTTTGTATTGCTCTGATCATGAGATGATTATATTAGTGCATGTTATGTGTGTTTATCACTCACCCCTCAGGTCGCGAGATCTGGGGCGTGACATGGGGCATCCATCTAGCAGTATGCAGGATCATGTTTTTCTCGTTGAAATGAATCTGCTTTGATACTAATTGAAATTTTATACTATATACTAGATATTCAAATAACCAATCAACTCAAACATATAACAGTAAATAGAAAAGGCAATATATGAAGCGAGGAATCCCATATAGGAAAATCCTCAAAAACTTTCACTAAAATGCAACGTTGGTTAGAAAACTCAACCTCTTAATAAATCAACTCCTTGACTCTATACTGTTGACTTTTGCTTGAATCCTTGATCCACCAACTCCCTTAGCGAAAACCCTTTGACTCCTCGAAGGCATGACACCAAATTCTCGGCAACTCATGTTGAATCCTCAACTCTCAAAGATTTGAACTCTTTTGAATCACACGAACAAATCTTCGACTAAGTGGTTAAGAGAACAATAAACTTGTCGAGCATGCGTAACGATGATTATTTTCTCTATATCGAACCTTGAACACGTCCAGTGAATATATATGTTCAATCTAGGGATGATTTGGTTTTTAGAACATAACCGAGAAAGCAAAATTTTTCACTTTAGGGAAGTGCAATCCCGCATCCTTCTTGAGAGCGCACTTCTGGTGGCCTTCCAGTGACCTTCTCGCGAGGATCCCCCGAATGAGTGCGACTTTCCTGTATGGCGATTCTTCAGAACTTAGCTTTCAGTATTTTCCCATGGCCTTCCTGTGTTATTAATATTCTCTGTCTTTTCAACTTGTTTTAGACTTTCAAGACTCTTTTACTTCTTCTTGACTCAAGACTTCAAGTGCCTTAGCCTACACTTAAGTTTAGAGATTGCAAGACTCTATGTTTGACCATGATTTGCCAATTTACTATCTAATTCCTAACAGTTGTTCTACTTTTTTACAAGTTTTATAATATACTTTTAAAATTAATAATATACTTTTAGCAAGTCTTTAATTTTAAATTCTAATGACAACGATTTTTTTCACCAATTTAACTTTAAATCATTTAATATTTATTTTAATTTTTTTTAAAACAAACATTAAAACAATGATTATTTTCATAAATTTTGGACTTCTTTTTAACATGAAATATAGTTTTTTTTGGTATAAACACAAATTAATTTTTTTGCTTTTAAATATTAATCAAGTAACTAATTCAGTCAATTATTTTTTTGGATAATTAACTTCATAAAAAATGATTATAAATGAATTTGTATCTATTTTTCAAACTCTTTGACTTTTTTTAAAAAATTGATAGAAGTATACAAAACATGTCTACATCAGTATATCTAAATCCTTTCTATTATAGATAGAGAAATACTGTGTTTACAACAATTTTTTCTAATATTTTTTACAACGTTCCAAAATGACATCATTTTGGACCAACGAATTGCATTCTTGTTACTTTTAACTTGTATTGGAACTATGAAAATGCCAATATTGAAATATCAATAAATTACGTCTAGCTAGTGCCAGTTAGGTGTAAAATAGATTAATATTTATTACTTCTGATATTTTTAATCAAATTAATATTTTCACACAGTTATATATATTGTGTGTGTATATTTGTGTGTGCAAGCAATTGAAGGAACGCCATTAATGGAGCTTTTTATTCCTTATTTTTTTGATCCAAAACGACGTCATTTTGGAATGTATAAAAAAATGCTAAATATTATTGTAAACGTAGCATTTCCCCTTATAGAAATGTTTTATAATGACTTTCCAAATATAAGGATACACTAGTCTATTACAAATAATTATTTCAAAAAATTAATGTAAATTATGTTAGACAGATAATCTTTAAATTTGATTTTTTACTATATTTTAGAGAATCACTTGAGAGAGACCTATAGACAGATGCCATAAATACTTCATTATACTTTTTATCAACAATACAATTAAGTTATTTTAATATTAGGTGCCCATTTATTTTAAAGGTTATAATTTCTATGTAACTTTATCTACTTTCTTTACAATCCATATTAAATACTAATAATCACACTAAAATTATTTCAATAATATGTGAATAATTAATGTTTCGTATGCAATGATGAAGTTAATATTTAAGCTCTATCAGTAATTAAAATAAAATAAATATAATTAATTAATTATGGAGTACGTTCTAGCTTAATATTGTTTGTAATTTAAATCTATAAATATTAAATCAAATGAGTGTTTAGATATTTTTTTCTAATTACTATTAATTATTGTTTTCAAAACAAAATATATAATGAGAAGATCCTAAATTTTTGGTGTTTTATTTTTTATTTATTATATTTAAATTCAAATGTTTTGACCTCATTTATATTTTATTTAAAATATGAAAATTTATTTAAATAAATTATGTGTTACATGTGTTAATGTTTAAATTAAATATAATTATACTAGCTTATACATGTGTATATGTATATATGTGGGTTGTTTATTTTTTATTGGTTAAGAGCGAAGGCAAGAGGTTATTGGTTAAGAGAAAGGCAAAGGTGTAATTGTTGTCGGTGAGGTCAAAGGTTGCAAGTGAAATTTGAATATTTGTGGGGACCGTGGAGGAGTATTGATGGAAGAATTTAAGGGAGGGTTTAGCTTTAAAAACCCTTTTGCTTTGGAGAAATCATCGAGAGAAATTCAGAATCGCGAGTAGCTCGAAGTGAGATTCCCAGATTTGTCAAAAAAGCCAACTTGAGTTAATGAAATTTTTGGTGTTTATATAAATTTTTTTGACTGGGTTTCAGGCGGCTGCGGTGAAAATATCTATTGCAGGAGCTGTAGTGGAAAATGAAGGGTGGAGATTTATTTACATTTAATCCAATGGTTCTAATTTATTTTAATTAAAATTATTTTTAAAATAAAAATAAAAGTTTTAAAAATCTAATTGGAATACAATTAATTTGAAATGTCAAAAGTCACGTGTCATTAAAGTGTAAACAAATTTTCACCTTTCATTTTTTCACAGCAGCCTCTACAGTGAATATTTTCACTTCAACCCCCTTCAACCCTTTTTGACATGCATATTCCGAGGTAGGTGGGGCGTTTTGTATTCATAAGACTATGTTTTCTTATTAAGGTTTTGTATTCATATATATATATGCGTACTCTTAAAAAGAGATTTGTTCTTAGGTTTGGAGTATGATTTATGCTATTGGTGGTTTGAGCATGTATATTGGCAAGGGGATATGTTTGTGTGCAAATTCCTATTTTGGCTTAGAAATTCTTATTCATAACATGTCACAAATATGTTTTTATCAAAATCTTACTTTGGTTGGATATTTGTAAAATCTATGATTGTGATTTTATAAAATCTAAAATTTTGACTTGTATGATTTTATATAATTTAGTTATTTATCCTTGAAATGTATTAAAAATATATGTTTTTCTCCTTGTGAAAAACTACAAAAATTGGGGTCCAAGCCCTTGAGTGCCTACGAGGTGCTCTGAACTAAACTGAGAAGTTGAGAACCAAACAAGCTGCAGCCATGGGTTGCCTGTGCTTAGGCTACGAGCCTCATTAATGGGAGGCCGAGACTACGGTAATTTTTCTAATTCGTTCCAAAAAGACTATAAACCATATTTTTGATCTAAACTAGTATGGATTATCTTAATCCTCTTATTATTGGTTAGATTCCTAAAATCATAAAGTTTCATATACTTTATGAATTGTCAAGCTTGATTGGATTCCTAAACTTGGTTATTTCTTGATCATGTTACGTATATGATTTATAAATTTACTTAGACAACATATACATGAAATGAGCAACATGAAATTTAGGCTTAAAAGAATTTATTTTCATAAAACTTACAAGTTAAAAGGATGAATACAAAAACCTAAATTAGAAAAAATCCTTGTATATGATGTATTGTTGTTAATGGAATTTAGATTGAATTTGATTTTTGTTATTCGGTTCATAGAGGATACTAAAAGAATGAGTACTAGTGCCCAAGAGTCGACAACCCTGAAACCTGCGCTGAGTGGTTATCGTTTCTAACAGGCTAGTAACTTACAAAACATATATATGCTTGGCTATGGCATATATGTATTGCTTGTAAGGCCAGATGCCTACTACAAAATATAGTAGGCTGGGACTACAAGAAGTGTCCACGAGTGCTATAATTAATGCATTCTAAGAGTGCAAGACCAGATTGTATCCCATGGCTTAGGCCTAGAGAGTTATTTTGGTTTAATTCTATGGCTACAAATTAAAGTTGTAGAGTACCTAACCTATAGTATGTGATTATATATGATGATAAGATGATGAGATATGATTAAACATGAGACTACAGGATCATAGCTAGATGATAAAATTTACATCCTATTAGTTTAATGTGAAAATGTGAATTTCTATGAAACTAATAAATATTACACTTGAAATGTTTCTAAGTGTAAAGTGGCATGCTTAGTAAGGAAATGGTTAAATAAATACATTTCTGAGCACAAGTAGAATTTTAGTTCTCACCCCTACTGCAGTTGATAATGTAAGGTGTTGATCCTCATGATGGACCAATGGATTAGCTAGCCAATCTTGGATTGCTATTACTGAATGATTTATTTTACTTTGCATTTCAATAGTTTGAATTGTGATGTAATAGAATACTGTTTTGGGCTCATATTTGTGGCATGGTTTATGTGGCCCTTTTGAGGCATTTTTGAGATATTGGAATATTCAAGACGTTGAGATATTGGAATATTAGTTTATTTTGTTCACTTCTGTCCTGATATGGTATTTTGTGTATGGTTCACGCTTAATTTTGGGTTTTATCCCCATGTCCTGGGTCGCAAATTTTGGGGCGTGACTTGTAAGAAAGTAAAATGGAAAATACATTAATACTATGTATAAAGAATATAAGAGTATTAGGCTTTTTACCCCCCTATACTTAAGGTAAAAAGTACTTACACCTTCTAAACATTGAAAACCTACTTTTACATTCCTTATACTTTAAATTAAAGTAAAAATGTTAAAAAATCTGTCAAATATAATAATTTTGACTCTAAAAAAATTTAAAAATTGCATGTATACCTCATATACTTTAGACTACGTATACTTACATCTCCTAATTCTATTTAGTCTTTCACTTGAAAAATTTAATACCATTTACAACTTCACTTTAACTCAAAACAAGAGATACAAAAGTAAGTTTTTAAAATTCAAGAAGTGAAAATGATTTTTACCTTAAGTAGAGGGGTAAAAAAAAGTAATTATCTCAAGAAGATATATATATATATATTGGGTAATTATAAAAATGTAGGAAATTAAAAATGAATAAAAGAAAATTTGAGGGATACTTAAGCATGGTTTATTTAAGCAAACTTAAAAAAATTATGTAATTATTTTTGAATAAAACAAGATGAGTAATTAAACTATTATTATTTATTTTTCTTGTGAAAAATTATAGATATATCAAAAAAAAATAATGTATAATTATAAGATTTCTAGGAATGAACAAAATGAAAAAAAAAATGATACTATTTAAGTATCTTTCCAAACTAGAAGAACAAAATTGAATATACACCAAATTAAAAAGATAAAAATGAGATTCTCTCTTATATATAAAGTTGTAGATCATTTTAACATTAACATTTTATTTATAATTTCGTATAGCTAAAATGTTCTTTCTTGGTGAATAATATTTTTTCTTTTTAGTTTTTTTAACAAATAATATATTTTGAGTATAAAAGTATAATTACATGGAATATATATATACACATTTGGTTTTTTGAGCGTTTCACAGGTTTTGCCTGATATTGCCTGCAAAACTCCTGCCAAGAACCAAATGAAAGGGTGAAGTTTTCAATTTACAAATTCTATTCTTTTCCTCTCTCGTGGTGATTTAAAAAAAAATAAAAAGGAAAAATAACAAAAGAAAAAAAGATTGGGATTGAGATTGAGTCGTACGCAGGTCACTCTGCCTTGTCTACTATGAATTTTGCAGCAGCGACTGGTAAGGCCCAGGCGAATTTCATATCTCCCATGCAAGGTACATATTTACGCTACTATAATTTAAAAAAAAAAAAGAAAAAAGAAAAAAAACTAATATTCTATTTGAAATGATGATTTAGTAAAATTTGATTTTATTTGAAGAAAATTTTCATCAATTTTTATATTTGAAATTTGAATAAAATTTTGAGTTACATTTAATTTATTTTATAACTTAAATTTTAATATTTTTATATCATTTGAAATTTCATCCAAAATAATAGAATTTAATGAGAATTCATTCTTTTTTCTTAAATCATTTAAGTAAGTGAATAAATTTACCCCCATATATTATATTTATTATATTTTTTATTTCTTAATAGTAGGATCAAATTTGATATTTCTCTTAAATGAATTTAATTTAATTCTTAAATTCAAACATGTATTCTATATATAAATTTTCATTTATCAAATTAAATCAATTCTTTATTTCAAAACCAATCAATTCTTAAAGCGAAATATTTCCGAACAGAGTGTAAGAGTAATTGACAAAACTTAATGAAGTCAACTGTTTGGAGAAATTTTATATTTTTTTACATTAATATTGACAATCAATAACTACTCACAACCCAAAAGATTTGAATGTTTAATTTTTTGAATTTTAATAAGTTATTTAAATAATTTACCATTTTAATTTTTCATTAAATGCCCTTTAATTATCCATTACTTTTATGATTTTTATTTTATTTAAATCTCCCTTAATTACTTACTAAACCAAACTAAACCAAACTAAGCCTTTTTTCACTAGGTGGGGTCGGCTACATGGGTTTGACGACGTCCCCTTAATTACTTACTATTTACTTAAATACCTTTAACTACTCATTATTTATTACTTGAGATAAATTTTCAATCTTTCTATTTTTATTTTAGATAAAATAAAAATGATACAAACATAAGTGTATGTCCCACTTCTATATATATAAGATCACAAAATTGATTTCTATAATTACTATGTTATGTTGTCACTTTAAAATCTTAAATTTTAAATATTAAAATATGTATTCAAAAGATATTATTTGTTTATATTTTATAATATATTAATATAAAAAAATAGTTCTTATTTACAATTTGAATACTTGAGAATTAAATAAAGTTTAGACTTTTATCTAAGAAAAAAGTTAATTTCTTTTTTTTTTTATCATGAAATATGTGATGTTCTATGATAGAGTGCACTTGACTGAATAAATTTATCCGAACGACCAAGCTGGAGACCTGAACCGACCAAGTAATATGAACCTCGGTTGGGCTAAACAATTGTTATGTCAAAGATAAAATTGATTACGTCACAATCACATGTGTAACCATATTCTGGCATATATTGTGATTCTTGCCTATGAAAGTGCAGCTTGCTGTTTAACTATTTTGATAGCTAATTAAGGGAATCAACCCTGAGACAGACAATACACGTGGCATAATCTAATTGGAGGAAAAGCGTAATTTTGTGAGGCTCATGTGCATCATGCCCATGTAGGTCTCGCACCTTTATATATGCACCATCTTCTCAAATACACAGTACACCCACTCTAATCTTACAAAAAAACTCTGTCAAAATACTCTCTTAATTTCTCTTGCTAACTTAAGCATTGGAGATTCTTTGGCAGACACCACACCGGTGTACTAGACGACTTCTTGGGCTTGGATTGGACATCAAGAGGATATGAAATTATTGAGTCATCAGTCGGTGCCATATGTGGGAAACGATTTTTCTCACAATTTTTATGGTCCAAACTAAGTCTGGCATAAACACTTAACCTCAATCACAATCGATGGAAGCAATGGAGAACCAGAACAATGAAAGGATTAACACCATTGAAAACCAAATGACAGAAATGATGACAGCTATGCAGACTCTGGTGGCCCAGAATCAAGCGTTGCTTCAGCGGCAACATATCACCGTTGTTCACATTCTACCTTCTCCAGTAGATCCCCCTATAAATTAAGCACATAATGGAGGAGTGCTCAAAGTAAATGGTAGACAAAATAGTAAAGGACAGGGAGTAGATGGAGCGGGTGTTATAGGGGAGAATGAGATCCCGCCAAGCAACCAAAAGAGTCTAGGAGGCAAGAAAAAACTGTCGGAACTAACCTTGGAGCTAAAGGCCATCCCGAGCCATCTCGCACAGAAGGAGCCAGCGTAAGAAATGCTAGTGTCAACCCTTGGGAAAAGCCTATGAGGGCTATGCAAGCTCAAAATCATGGTGTCCTAACCATTGTCAAAGGCTCCAATGCGTTGGATGATGTTAATGTTGATGGTGATTCACCATTTTCCCAGGTGGTGATGGCTTGCTGCTACTGCCTAAATTCAAGACGCTAGTGCTTGACTCATTCAATAGTTTGAAGGATCCTTTCAACCATCTAGAGATATACAATACTCTGATGCTTATACACGTGTATCCTGACGAGATTAAGTGTCAGGTACTCCCAGCAACACTCAAGGGCCTAGCTCGATTATGGTCCAACAAGATCAAGCCGGGCACTATCACCAACTTCTCACAGCTTGGCAAGCTATTTATTGATCACTTTATTAGAGGAAAAAGGTAGAGGAGACTGGATACCCACTTTTGGATAATTAAGTAAGGCAAGGATGAGTCCCTTAGAGATTACGTAGGAAGATTCAATAAGGAGATTTTGGAGGTGGACGAGGCTTATGATAAGGTGGCATTTATAGCCTTCATAGGTGGGCTGAGAGCACCCAGGTTTATAGCCTCGCTCCTTGAGAAGGCTCCCGTTGATATGGCTGAGTTAATGATTTGGGCTCGGAGACATATCAACGTGGAGGATGGCCTTAGGGCAAAGCGGGAAAGTAATGGGGCAGGAGGCTCCAAAGCTAACAAGAAGCGACCAAATAATTCTAAGAATTCTCGAGATTCACGGAATCCCAAGAATTAGAGGTTTGATAATAGATCAGACTAAGGCATATGGTGAAATAGTGATCTCGACTGTAATTTTACTCCATTTAACACAAGGTTGAAGAATGTCCTCTTTGAAATCCAAAATAATCTAGCCTTGAAATGGCTTGAAAGGTTAAGGACCCTAGCCAACAAACAGTCCGCAACAAAGTATTGCCAATTCTACAAGGATCACAAGCATGATACAAATGACTGCATTGACCTGAAGAAGTGAGTCAAAGAGTTAATCAAGAGAGGTAGGCTTAGAAGATTCGTGGCCAGTTGAGATAATAATAGACGGGCCGAGTAGAAAAGTCACGAACGAATGAGCCCTCACAGAAGAAGTCCTACACCAAAGAGTCCTGACCGAGCACGATAGAATAACTAGCCAATTAGGGAAATAAGGATAATTTCAGGTAAATTCGCTGCTAGAGAGGAATCCTTTAGCACAAGGAAAAGGTATGTTGGAGAGGCAAAAGTCGCCTGCGAAGTCATAATGGCCGAGCAACCGAGTAAGAAGGCCTAACCTTAGTGCCATTCAATCAATTTTACTGAGAAAGAAGCAAAAGAGCTGTGTCAGCCCCATGATGACCTCTAGTCATTACTCGATCATTACTAACTTTAAGATCTAGAGAGTTTTGGTGGATAGTGACAATTTGGCGAACATTTTGTATTAGGGGACATTTGAGAAAATGAAGATCAGCAAAGAGAAGTTACAGCCAGTGTCATTCCCCTCGTGGGCTTTACTGGAGACCAAGTGACCTAACTCGTATCCATTACATTACTGGTAACTATCGGGAAAAAACCAAACCAAGTGATGAAGATGATTAACTCTTTGGTAGTGGATTGTCCCTCAGTATACAAAGTAATTCTCGAAAGAACAACCCTTAACCAGTTTAAAGCAATCACATCAGCGTATCATCTTCAAGTTAAGTTTTCAATCGAAAATGATGTGGTATGTACCAAAGGTTATCAAAAAGTAGCAAGAGAATGTTATATGTCCTGCCTCGAGCAGGATTCAAGCAAGGAAACACTAGTTGTGGATAGCCTGAAGGTTTGGGATGATGAAGAAATAAGAAGAGGAAAGCCAGTGGATGAGCTAGAAGATGTTATGATCGGCACTCCCGAACAGAACAAGTTTGTCAAGATAGGCTCAAAGACCCTTGAAGTGAGTTGAGAAATTTTTTGTTGAATAATATAAATGTTTTCGCTTAGTCCCATGAAGACATGCCAGGAGTAAATATAAATGTGGTGGCCCAACATTTGAATATTTTTTCCGGGGGCTAGGCCAATAAAGCATAAAAGAAAAATTTTTTGCCCTAGGCACAATGAGGCGATCGAATAGGAGATTGATAAGTCATTAAAGGCCAAATTCATTCAGTAGGTCCATTACCATACTTAGCTATCAAATGTAGTCATGGTGAATAAGTCTAATGGCCAGTGGAGGATATGTGTAGACTTTATAGATCTCAATAAGGTATGCCCAAAGGATAGCTTCCTATCACCAGCCATCGATGTACTGGTTGACTACACAGCAAGTCACGAGTTATTGTCATTTATGGACGCTTTCTCAAGTTACAATCAAATAAAGATGACTGAGTATGGTCAAGTGCATACTCTATTCCCCACCAACCAAGGATTGTACTGTTACAATGTCATGCCCTTCAGATTGAAGAATACAGGAGCAACATACCAACAATTGATGAACAGAATGTTCAGAAGTCTAATTGGAAGAAATATAAAAGTATATGTAGATGATATGCTTGTTAAGAGCAAAAAGGCTGGCTCTTACTTCACTAATCTATAAGAAACCTTCGACACTTTAAGAAAGTACGGAATAAAGCTGAACCCAGCCATGTGTGCATTTAGGGTTGTGTATGGTAAGTTATTTGGTTTTATGGTGTCTAGTTGAGGAATAAAGGCCAATTTAGAAAATGTTAGGGTGATAATGGAAATGCAGCCCCCACAAACAACAAAGGAAGTACAGAATTTGGCTGGGAGGGTGGTAGCTCTGAGCAGATTTATCTTTCACTTTGCAAACAAATTCCATTTCTTCTTTAAAGTGCTTAGGAAGTCCTTTGAATGGACAACAAAATGTGAAGAGCTTTTCAGCAGCTGAAGCAGTACCTGCGGTCGGTGTTGTTTTTTAGTCAAACCACTACAGGAGAAGAATTATACTTATACCTCTTTTGTTTTAGCCACGGCTATAAGCTCTACGCTCATGTAGGAGAAAGATGGAGTGCAAAAACCTATCTATTACATGAGCAAGGCCCTCAAGGGCAGAAGAGTATTATTTAAAGATGGAGTTAATGGCTGTTGCTTTTGTAATAGCAGCTCAGTGACTTAGAGTTCAATTTCTGGCCCACACAATTGTTGTTCTCACTTACTAGCCCCTGAAAAATTTCCTACATAAGCTAGAAATCTTAGGCTAATTGGTGAAGTGGTCAATTGAGCTCAATCAGTTTGACATTCAGTATCCACCAAGATTGGCAAAACAAGGATAAGCTACGATAGATTTTATAGCTGAATTTATAGCCCACCAAGCTGACCTACCTGAATATAAAGACACCGAGTAAACTTCAATGCTACATATTGATGGACCTCTACCCACAACTCTAGTGGTGCACGTATAATCTTTGTTTCCCCTAATGGTCATAAATTGGAGTATGTGTTGCATTTCATTTCCCCCACCTCCAATAATAAAACTGGGTATGAAACCCTAATCACTGATCTCTAGATGGCTCGGTGAATGGAGGCAGAGTAGATAATGGTTCACAGTGATTCCTAGATGTAGAAAGACTACAAAGTGAGGGGAGCATATAGCTGAATATTGTCAAATGGCGAGGAGTTTGTCCAGAAAGTTTTTTAAGTTTTAGCTTCAACAGATTCTAAGATCACAGAACGAGAAGGCAGATCGGTTGGTTAGAATTGTGTTCTCGAGGGAGACAATCTCGGATGTTCTGATTGAAATATCAGATTCTTAAGCATCCGAACCTTAGAGGTAAACCAAACTAAAGAAGATGCCGAATAGGCAAGACTGATTAGAGCATACTTGGACAATGGAGCTTTGCCGAGAGACAAGAATGAACTAAGAAGGGTCTAGTATCGATCAAGTAAATATCTTTTAGTAGATGGGATCCTTTACAAAAGGGGCTATAGCTCTCCATTGCTGAGATGTGTGAATGACTAGGAGGCTAATTATGTAATGAGAGAAGTCCATAAAGATGTTTGTGGCAACTACTCGAGAGGTAGGGCTCTAGCTAAAAAGATTTTGAGGGTTAGCGACTACTGGCCAACCATTGAGAAGGGTGCCCAAGAGCTTGTTAAGAAGTGTGATAAATGCCAAATGTTCTCTAATATTTTCAAGGTAACGTGCTCAAAAGCTAACACCAATCTAAAGTCATTCATTTAATAAAGGATAAACATTATTGAGCCATTTACATTAGGAAAGGGATAAAGGAAGTTTGCCAAGGTTGCAATTTAATATTTTACTAAATGGGCAAAAGTAAAAGCCTTGCTAACCATTACCGAGTAAAATATAAGGAAATTTTTGTAGCAAAACATACTCTGCGGGTTTGGTATCCCTAGTGTGATGATCGCAAACAATTGAAAATAGTTTGAAGGGAGGTAGTTTAATGAGTTGTGCGAGGACTTGGGCATTCATCACTACTCTTTGTCTGAGCACCCTCAAGCCAATGGTCAGGTCGAAGTCACTAATCGGTCTGTTCTTAAGATCATCAAGACAAAGCTGGAAAAGGCAAAAGATCTCCGGGCAGATGAACTTCGAAGTATTCTATGGGCCTATCAAATGATTGAAAGGGTGGCCATAGGTTAAACCCCATTTTCTCTCACGTACAGAGCGAGGTTGTAATTCTGGTCGAGATTGGACTTCTAAATCCAAGGACACAGAACTTTAACCCAGAGTAAAATGACGAAATGATGAACAAAATGGTTAATCTACTAGAGTGAATGAGATTACAAGTTACAATCAGAATGGCCTTATACCAACAAAAGATGCAACAATACTACAATTCTAGAGCTCGGCTAAAATAATTCTGATGGGGAGAATTAGTACTGAAAAAAGTGAACAAGTCCATGAGAATTCACAGAAGAAGCAACTTGGGCCAAACTGGGAAGGACCATATAAAGTTCTGGGCTCTACTTGAAAAGGGACTTACAGACTCAAGCCACTCGGGGCAGGGAGCTACCTCACCTATGGCACACAAAACATCTAAGGAAATATTATGTATGAGAAGTTAAATTTGTAATTTTATTCAATTATCAATAAAATGATACATTTGATCAGGTTTCTATACTATGCTAAATGACTCCACCACAATGAACATTTCGACCTTGCAAGGACTCCTGCTCGATTTATGTGACCAAGCAGAGCGAAGATCCTGCTCAACTCATGTGGCAGAGTAAAGACAGCTTATAAGGCCAATGACTTACAAGGCCAATGCCAAAAAAGGGCAAAGATTCTTGCTCGGTTCACGTGATCGAGTAGAGCGAAAATCCTACTCGGCTCACGTGGCCAAGTAGAGCAAAGATGGCTTACAAGGTTAATGTAAAAAATGGCAAGGATTCTTGCTCAGTTCATATGACCGAGCAGAGTGAAGATCTTAGTCAACTCATGTGGTTGAGCAAAGCAAAGACAGCTCACAAGGCCAATGCAAAAAAATGACAAGAATTCCTGCTTTGTTCACGTGACCGAGCAAAGCGAAGATTTTGCTTGGCTCACGTGGCCAAGCAGTGTAAAGATGACTATTGAAGCTAAAGGCAAAACAAACGTCACTCGACACAAAGAAGCAACTTACAAAAATAAGTTCATCAACAGGTAACATTAAGAAAATGAAATGAATGAGATGAATAAGAAGAATATAAAGTCATTATATTTATTAAAAAAAAGATCATTATATTCATTAAAGAGTATCAGGCCTGGTTCACATTCCATTATTAAAAAAAGAAAAAAAAAAGAGAGGTATATGTCAGATTTTAATAAAAGAAAAAAGTTACATTGACCAGTATCAGAATAAAAAATAAAAAGAGAAGTATTCAAGCTTCCTTCTGAACATCACCTTCAACGTTCTTAACATTGACGTCCTTTAGAATAGCTTCAGCTCTTTAACATAGACAGTAGTCCTTTCAGTGGTACCAATGGCTTGTTCAGTATTTCCAGCCTCGTCCTGATCCCCAATGCTTTCATGTTCTTGATCTCTTTGATTGTCCTCAACAATGGAATGGTCAGGTTTGATCACAGAAAAGTCAAGGTTAAGGAAGGCGGTTGTGAACTTCTCTCGAGCGTGCTCTAAGCCTTAAAGGAACATAGGCATAATTAAGGCCTGGAAATCAACTGTGTTTTTGAAAGGTGGCATGGCCAAGCTCTCTGCATTGTGGAGCTCTTCAGAAAGCTCCCCAATCATCTGTTTAGCTGTGGCCCTCAATGCTTTCTCTGCCTCAATTTCTTTAAAGAGCCTTGCATGTTCAGTTCTCAAGGATATATTTCTTTTAATCGTTTTTCACTCATGCCTTAGAACCTTTATTTTTTTAGCTTAAGCGATGGCGGATTATCTTTAGTTGCCTCAAGATCAGTAAGTGTTTGTTCTATTATTTTTGGCTTGGCAGCCAAAGCATTCTCTTTATTCATCAACTGTGTATACACGGCGTAGGACTTAACCATGGTCTAAAAAACAATAGCAAAACCAACTTCAGCCCAAAAAAAAGGGAGGGAACAGAGATTGAACAGAATAAAAAGATATGCCCTTAAGAGATCATAGTTTATGTCATAAACCATTTTAGTGCTTTGCAAGCCTTTAAATGGCAACATGTCTTTGTTCATGATTGTGGTCAACAATTTTTACCATGCTGCCTCAATGCTTGAAAGGAGGGACTGATGAGATGACACACCAGCTTGAGAGCCAGACCTAGACGCCATGGCCTTTGGTTGGGAGGACAGCATCTAAACAACCTCCCTTTGTGGTTGAGGGTTGGAGACTGTCTTCTGTGGACCTGAGGTTAGAGTTAAGGACTTCGCAGTCCTTACTTTTTTTAGGACAGGCTCGACTGAAGGCTTTTGGGGGGGGCAGACTTCTTGTTTGCCTTGTCCAAACAAGTTATATCAAACATTTCTTCGTGCTTAGCTTGCCCTTTTAATCAGTCCAGTTGAGCCTCTACTCGTTCAATCCGCTTAAAAATGACATTATCTGTTAAAGAAAAATAGAAAGAGTGAGAAAAATTGACGTGTAAGACTTTATAAATTACAACTCATGAACTCACTTTGTTCACATTCGGCTGCCAAGGCTTCTTATGTGGGGTCTAGGCCGAGCAGGTACAAGGCCAAGTTTTCTATAGTTATTAAAAATTTAGCCTCATGAATTAAATGTTTTTTTGCCTCACGAATAAGATTCTTTTGTTCTACAATAAGGGTAGGTGGCTTGCAGGCTAATCAAAGTAAAAAGGAAAATGTTAGAACCCTAAAGGACTTGGACAAGACTTAAAGCGAAAGACCTAGGCATACCCTTTAAGGCCGATTGGCCCTAGACTCGAGGAACCGAATCTTTTTTCTTCATAAATCTCCCACACTTGGAATTCTCATGTTGTTCCCTGGATAAAGAATTTTTCTTTTTACCCTCTGTTGAAGGTGGGCATTTGGGTGATAAAATTGAATTTTGGTTTCCTTGTCGAAAAATACGACCACCCTGAACCCTTTTCAGTGATCATGTAAAAATATAAAACACTTACTCGCTATGAGTTCGTGTCCCATGGCAGCTGCCCGATAAGGATCCTCCAACTATTCGGTGCTAGCTAGCCCAAAGATAGACTAAGTCAGGAAAACACTTCCCAAACGAGTTTCGTCAAAGGAAACTGAATGCTGCTGACTAAAGCAGTTTCATAAACTGCTACCTCACCCTCCCTCGAGAAACATGCCAAGTCATTATCCTCTGGAACTTGGTAGGTTAGGTCCAATGGGAATTGGATATCGGAGATTATTTCAGAGATCCTTTTGACGGTCATTGTGGATCTAATATTCTCCACTTCAAATAGGACATCATCGTCAGTCACTGCCTTGTGAGAACATTTCTCCCCTACACTAGGTTCAAAGGTGTCGACGATATGCCCACTATCATCTACCTGATGCCCACTGGTGCTGGGTGCATTGATAGCCCTACATCTAATAAAAACCAACCCGTCCTCATCAGACTCTTCTTCACTAACGAGATGGACTCTTTTCGAGTCACCTATGATGGTAGACAAGATTAACTGGAACAAATGACAAGTATAGGATAGGAAAATTAAGCCACTAACGACAGATTTGATATATTTAGGGTTCTCTACAAACCCCAAGGGATTTAGGAGTCTAAGATTATTTTAATAAAAGTAGGCACTATGACTCAGCAACCAAAACATACAAATAGAAAAACGAAAAGAGAGGAAAAACCAGAAAGATAACAAAAAAAAAAAAAAAAAAAAACCTTACCAGTCAAGAGAAAAACAAGACTTCGAAAGAATAAGCAACAGGAAGAAGCAACTTTGAGTTTAGTTACAACAATGAATAAAGTATAGTAGGTTTGCGTAAAAGAGACGTTGAGGTTCTTCTTTTGTATTTATAGCAAAAAGGAAAAAACCTTTCAA
The DNA here is from genome assembly GCA_019916065.1 of Vitellaria paradoxa. Taxonomy (NCBI): domain Eukaryota; kingdom Viridiplantae; phylum Streptophyta; class Magnoliopsida; order Ericales; family Sapotaceae; genus Vitellaria; species Vitellaria paradoxa. The sequence goes on along the minus strand of CM034243.1, from coordinate 18,200,842 downwards.
TTGTCTTTTTTGAAATCAATGGTGCTAATTTAGGTGGGAAAAGTTTATTTGACAATGAAACTGCGATTGCAACCTTAATGTCGCAGCCAACATATAGGCAACATGTGGTGGAATGGCCGCGTCATTTCACAGTAGAATTGCACCTGATGCGTCAAATAAATAATAGATGCATACATATTTCCAAGGATAGTATAACCATCAGATTCCCTCAGTCCTTGACCCAATCAATCAAATTAGGTCATCTGATAAGGTGTGCTTGACCAAAAGCAGAACAAGTAATGGGGCAAGTGTCGAAGTCCTCTCGGCCTGCTTCAATAACCGAGGGAATCGGGGGCATTTGATAGGGTGCACCCAATCGAACAGGTTTACCCGAACAACCGAAATGGGGACCCGAGCCAACCGAGAAATATGAACCTTAGTCGGGCTGAGCAGCCGTTAAATCAAAGACAAAATTGATTACGTTACAATCACACGTGTAATTGTATTCTGACATATATTATGATTCTCGCCTATGAAAGTGTTGTCTGCTGCTTAACAGTTTTGATAACTAATTAAGGGAATCAACTTTAGGATCTATAACATACATGTTGTAATTTGATTGGACAGAAAGCGTAATTGTGTGAGGCTCATATGCATCCGCCTATGTAGGTCTCACACCTTTATATATATACTATCTTCTCAAATACACGGTACGCATACTCTAATCTTACAAAAAACTTTGCCAAAATACTCTCTCAACTCTCTTTCTAATTTAAGTATCAGAGACTCTTTGACAGGTACTACACTGGTGTATTAGGCAGCTTCTCAGATTTAAATTGGACGTTAGGAGGATACGAAGTTACTGAGTTATCATTCTGTAAACATTATTACAGTGTAAAAAATAAAATAATATATAGCATTTAAATGTAACTCTTAAATTTTGTACTCTCACGTCTCGCAATCGATTGTACCCCTAATGTTCACCAAAATTGAATTGATTATGTTATTTACAAACAAATAAACAAATTGGATTTTGTCTTTTAATTTATAGATATATGCACACACACACACGCACACACACACATATATATACTAGTTTTAACCCGTGCACGAAATCGTGTATATATTTTGTAGACAAAATATAACTAAATACATTATAAAATATTTCAATAAAGTTGCATAATTTTGTAAAATAATTATTGAGTTATTTTTTTATATTATATTTTTTCACTTTTGTTAATATTAGTGAGCTGATAAATTGATTAAAGTTTCGTTTCTATATAAATACTAAAATTTATGTTTTACCAAATCTCGATCTGACTCAATTATAAAAATTAAAATTTTCTCTTGAATATATATTAAATCACAAGTGTATCTAATCAATTCAATTTTTTTTATATTTTAAACTGTTTGTTAATTTTAAAATACATTTTTATTTTTTTAATTCTTGGCTCATTTTGCAAAATTATCTTGAGTTAGAATTACTATTAATCTTAATTGTATTAAAATAATTTTTTTAACTAGTTTTATAAAAATAACTAAAGCTAAAAATGTTATTTTTATTAATTGTACGCGGGTGTATTTGAAGTTCTACAAATCTCCAAAAATCTGTACAAATATCTATAAAATTAAAATTTTTTTACTCACTATATGAATTGCGAGACTATATTTTTTTTATATATTTATACTAATTTTTACAGCTCCAAATATCCCCCTTATAAAAATAAATCAAATACTAATTAATAATGATTAACATAACTAATTTAACTTTAAAAATTGAACTTTAAAAAATACTCTCTAATTTAATTAAATTTAGGCTTTTCTATGCCTAATTAATAGTTGATATTTTTCTTTGTATTTTAAACTTAAAATATATAAAGAATTGTTATTATAGGAGAAGTTAAATTTTTGTTAAATTTAATTAATATTCAATCATTTTTCAATCCTAATTATTATTTAAATATTTTTATTTGTATATTTAAATTTAGTTTTAAATATATTTGAAATATATAAATTTTACAACAATAGTGAACAAATAGGTAAGTGGGTCTAATTTAGAAACCCACTTCATATTACTTACAATCACATAGTATAATCTTAGCGGCTACACAAAAAAAAAAAAAATGTAGTTGTGATCATACGCCGATATAAGACAAAAGGAAATAAAAAGAGAAAAAATAGTGTTACAAAATAAAGGCAGTATTACATTCAAAAATTAAAAAAAAAAAAAAAGTAGATTGATAAATAGAAAGAGTGCACATACAATTTGATTTAATAAAAAAAATAAAAATTACACAATTTTAATATATATATATATATATATTGATGATATAGATTTATAAAATAATTCAACTATTGAGTATTATTAATTGGTTAAAAATTATTGACATGACCAATTTAAATTTAAAATTAAAATATTTTCTATAAAATTATTCCCATATTTAAATAATAATTTAGTATGTTTTTGTATTTTTAAATTAAAGATATAATAAGAGTTGTTATTGTGAGAGGAATTACATTTTTTTAATTTAATTAATAAATTTTTAAATATTTTTCTAACCCTAATTAGTTTTTTATTAATTTTTACAACCATAGTGAATCAGTAGACAAGTTTTATTTAAAGAATACATGAATTCACTTTACATTTATGAATATCATATGTCACAACTATACTAGTTTTATAGCCAAAAGGAAAAAGTAAAATTATACTCATCTGCTGAGGTAGAATAAAAGGAAGTAAATATTTCCTGAATAAGAACAAAAAGTATTAAAAAAAATAAGAAAATAGTATTTAATTCAAAGATTTTTAAAAATAAAAAAATAAAATAGTGAATATGGAGAGTGCCTCACGTGATTTAGTAATAGTTTTTTATTAGTTTTATAAAAATAACTTAAATAAAAAATATTATTATTAATCGTATGTTGTGTTTTATAAAAAAAAATATAGTCAACCTAACTAATTTAAATTTAAAAATAGAATTAGAAAATAAATCACACCCTAGATTAATTTTATTCAAAGATTTATAAAAATAAAAATTAAAAAAAAGTAGAATGATGAATATAGAGAGTACAACATATAATTTGATAATAATTTTTTATTAGTTTTATAAAATAACTCAAATTAAAAATATTATTATTAAAAGTATGTGTTTTATAAAATAAAACAAAAAAAAAAAGAGAAAAGTTGTATTATTTTAGCAATGTGAAATAAAAAAACAAAAGATTTTATGAGTGAAACAAGAAAAGAGAAGAAGAGAGAATAAAGGATTTCAAAAATAATTCAAAAATTTGTAAAAAAAAAAAAGAAAAAATAAAATAAAGATCAAATGGGCATGTCACGTATGATTGAAGTGAAGAAGAGAAGTACAGAGAAAATACATTTTTTTAGTATTATAGATTATAATTTGTTTTACGAGAAATAATAATATCAAAATTATTTTTATTATTGACCGCTTCTAAAATGTGCGTCTATTTAACCCCCAAATGCAAGGGTGTGCAGTGTAATTTTAATTCAGTGAGTCCGAGGTCGAATTCACAGCGAGTCTATGTTATTCACTTTCTAAGTTATAAAGGAAGTTTAGAAATTAAATGTAAACTAAATTTGAGGTTCAATTGAAACTGAATCCTAGGGTTTTGCAAATTTAAAATTTAAACTAAACAGTAAATTGATAACTACTTAAAGATATTCAACAAATTAAATTTTGGTTTTGGGTTTTTAAATGAATTAAATATTAACTAATTGAATTCAATTTAAATTTAAAGTGCAAGAAAATAATCTATTCTAAAATTTCAAAGCAAGCAAATCAACTCAGAATTTAAATTTAATAACAAGCACAATATTAAAGGAGTTCTTGATTCAACTTTCAATTCTAGGTAATTCACTACTTCACTATAGGATGTGTTTTCACTACAATCTAAAGTTCACATGAAAGGAACGATAGATTGGAAATATATTTTCGTTAAGCTTAATTAAGTCTCTAATACTCAGTTTTAAAATCTCGTTTAGGATGATAAAACCAGAAAGATTTTCTAATAAAACACTGGGATTCAAATCTGATTTAGGGGTTTGTTCAAAAATATGAAGAAAGTTTTAATAAAAAATCTTTATCAGTGATTTCAGAGAATTTAGTCAAAGACTTTTGTTTTCAAAAGTTTTCAAAGAAACGAAATTAGATTTGGGTTCAAAAACTATTTTCAATTCATCCAAATATATTAAACCAATTTTAGACGAAAACCTTTACCAGCGATTACAAATAATGTTGTCAAAGGTTTTCGGTTTCAAAAGCTTTTGAAACAAATTAAAATAGGTTTAAAAATAGTTGATCCCTATACATGTGTTTTTGCAAATCATGCGAAGAGTCAATGAACATCCCATAAACTCGTCATGAATTACCCTTCCTTGATTCGTTGAATCAAGAACTAGGGTTTTTACGTTAATATAACTTTAAACAAACTAAAAGCAATAAACAAACATATATTTATTTGATCTACTGAATAAAATGAACAAATCACGTTATTAACGAGCGAAACGAAATATAACTTACTTGGAATTTTGAAATAGAGTAATGGAATACAACTGCTGCGATGAATGAAACTGCTTCGAAAATCTCCAAAAACATCTCACAAAATATTAAAAAACTCTAAAACTAAGCTAGAACACTCAAAAGTATGTACTATACTAATAGTTGGCTTCCTTAGATTCGGTCGTATAATAGGACTTTTAAAAGAGATACAAGGAAACCCTAGAAGAGGGGTTCTAAAAATCGCGCGCTCGGTTACTGTGGTCCAGACCACTAGGTGGGGGTCCAGACCACAGAATAGTGTATCTTCAGCTTTTGCTTCCTCCTCCATGCTAAGTCTTTGGACTGGTCCGGACCATCCTCAGTATAGTCTGAATCACAGTTTTTCCTTCATCTTCTAAGCTGTTTTTATAGCTATAAACTTCACTTATCTCACATTTTTTCCTGCAATTAAGAAAATAACAATTATAAGTAATAAAATAATGATAAAAATTCAAAATTAGTTACTTAAATACTTCAATGAGTATCAAAATATAGAGTTTGTAATTACACTTTTCAAATGTAATCAGTTATATTAAGTGGTATTATATTATAATTTGTTTTAAGAGAAATAATAATGTCAAATTTATTTTTGTAATAATTAAGGGTCCAACACATTTATTATATCATTTATTTACACCATAATTGTTAATAATTGTACTTTGTCAAGATGAATGTAACAGGGACGAATCAAATAATGCCAGATGAGGGGACGAAGGTGCCTACACTTGACCACTTATAAAACATATAGTCACTAAGTAAATTTTTATATTAGAGTCAACTACTTCTATATTAAATTTTTTCAATTACAAAATATAGAATATTTATAATAATTTTAACCGCGACAGAGAGCAGAGCTAACTAACAAAACTAAAAGACTTGCTCTCATGTTACTTCCGTTCGTGGCACAGGTCAATACCAATGCTAATGCTAAGACTTTGTTTGGTTTTATTTTTAGTTTCTATTTTTTTAGTTTCTTTTTATAAGATTTTTTTATTAAAATTTAAATTTTTAGAAGATGTAGTTTTTAGGTGTGTTAATCGTATTTAAAAAAAATAATCGAAAAATTCACGTCTATTTAAGTAAATGCTATTCGTTTAGATAAAAAAGTAATGAAAAAATTAATTTTTTTTAACTTTTATCTAAATAGATGTGAATTTTTTTATTTTTTTCTTTGTACCAATGTGATTAACTATTCTAAAAAACTTAAATTTTGACGGAAAAAAGTCACCAAAAAAAAAAAAAGAGAAGGTTTAAAAAAAAAAAAAAAAAGCTAAAACGAAATCGACCGCTGCGTAATTTATGTGAAAGGGGCAAAGCTCATTCAACAGAACACGGGGGACAATTCCCAACTGGGGTAATATGGGTGGGCCCAGCAAGGGTGCATGCATCTTCCCGTTGCCCGTCTCTGGACAAGTGAGAGATTGATAAGAGTCCAGATGGGAGCGGGAGGCGGTCCTCCCACGTGCGAGCCTCGCAATTGCGTGAGTGTCAGTGTGCGCGCGCCTAACCAAACTTCTTCTTCCTTATTAGCCTTCTCTGGACAAAAGGCTTTTGCGGTCTGTCAAAATAATTCTCAGAGTTCGCACCAGCAATCCAGCAAATGAAGACAGCACAACAACAGTCTTCAGCTCACATCCTCTGATCAATTAAACTTCTTTTTTTATAACTTGAAAGGTAATAAAATTCCCCTCGTTTCTTTCGTTTTTTGATCTCTTTTTTTGTTGTCGATATTTTTTTAATGAATGAAATCTCGTTTTCCCACGTATCAAATCTCAATACTCTGTTTGGTTGCTGAGAAAGTGGACGGTAATCAAACGTGAAAGAAGTTTCTATGGTAGAGCAAGAGAGGGGAAGTATTTTTTTTTTTAATTAGTTTCTCGGAGATGTATGGACTTTGATCTCTTCCATTTTGTTACTTGTGATTTGGCAGCAATCGAGCTGGTCCAGTTTTCGTTTAATCCTATCAGTAGATTTTTACTATCCGTAGATTTTTTCTTTTTAATAATATTTGATTAATGTTATCATTACTTTTAAGTCATTTACCTGGGATTATACTACTACTAACCTGGCTTGTTGGCATCTATTCACTTTAAGTTCGACGCCGTTCACTTCTTAGGGTTATTCAGTTATTCTGATAATTTCAGTTCTTTGTGTACAAAGTTTGTTGGAGAGTAGTTAGTTTTTGCTGATTTTCTCATGCTTTCGCTAGTTGGGGGCAAACCCACAATTATAGGTTTTGTTATCAATTCTCGCTCCTCCTCCTTTTGGCTGTTGAAAACAATTATGCAGTTTTTTACTCCAGCTTGAGTGTTTAATTTTATTGTTTTAATCTCAAAGAGGGTTTTGGTCAGAAGATTCTTAATTGAGATTGAAGAATGGATTGCCTCAGAAGTTTGGAGGAATTTTATTTACGCGTCAGCGAGTTGGAAAGAAATGGGAAAGTTTAATCTATTGGGTGAAGTATTCTTGTGTTGATTCAGCTTATGTCTTTCAGTCTTGGTCAATATCCCTTCTTCACATCTCATTGGCAGTTGACCCCTGAAGTCTTCCCTTTTATGAGTTTTATCAATGGTGTATACATTTTTTATATACGAGATTGCAAGGCATAATTTGCGCATTAAAGTATCTTATTACGTCAAATTCCCCCACCTAGTGGGAAAAGGCTTGGTTTGGTTTGGTTATTACAAATTCGAATGACATCCAACGATATAATCTCCATAACTTTATGATCAGATGGCCTAAGTTTTGTCACGAGGAGCAATGCATCCCTTAGATGATAGCTTTGAGGCATTGATTTTTAAACATCTGTGCAAATCCTTAGCTGCTATTTTTCACAGTTCTCGAAGCAAACTCCATGCCTCCTTTTGACTTTCAATGATTGTAACAACTTATTTCACTTTAGTTATTTATTTGTAATTTTTGGTAAGTTGGAGGGGGGAAGTCTTGCCGCTAGACCATCTTCTCCTTCCTCCATTTGTTAGTACTTCTTTCAACTAGAAAGTCACCTTTTAAAGTTGTTTACTTTGCAAATCAAGCCTTGATGGTGGTATTATATTTATAAGAATTCTTGTGTTTCTCATATATTTGTTGATCCTGTTGCTAGAAAATGGAGTCCTCCTGTGACTGCATCGAGACTCACTGGCCTGCTGATGATCTGCTCGTGAAATATCAGTACATATCAGATTTCTTTATTGCCTTTGCATACTTCTCCATTCCCTTGGAGCTTATTTATTTTGTTCAAAAGTCCGCATTCTTCCCATATAGATGGGTGCTGATGCAGTTTGGTGCATTTATTGTTCTCTGTGGAGCAACCCACTTCATAAATTTGTGGACTTTTTCTATGCACTCCAAAACTGTTGCGGTGGTTATGGCCATAGCGAAAATTGCCACTGCTGTTGTATCATGTGCAACAGCTCTGATGCTTGTGCATATTATTCCTGATCTGCTAAGTGTCAAAACTCGAGAACTATTTCTAAAGAATAAGGCTGAAGAGCTTGATAGGGAGATGGGCCTTATTATGTCTCAAGAAGAAACTGGGAGGCACGTTAGAATGCTTACTCATGAAATTAGAAGCACGCTTGACAGACACACTATACTGAAAACTACTCTTGTTGAGTTGGGTCGGACTTTAGATCTAGAGGAATGTGCTTTGTGGATGCCATCACGAAGAGGTTTGAATCTTGAACTTTCTCACAATCTGAACAATCTAATACCTGTTGGATCTACTGTGCCAATCAATCTTCCCATAGTCAATGAAGTCTTCAATAGTGCTGAAGCAATACGCATTCCACATACTTGCCAATTGGCGAGGATCAGACCACCTGCAGGAAGATATGTGCCACCTGAAGTTGTAGCTGTACGGGTTCCTCTTTTACATCTATCCAATTTCCAAATTAATGATTGGCCTGACCACTCCGCAAAAAGCTATGCTGTAATGGTTTTGATTCTCCCTATGGATGGTATAAGAAAATGGCGTGACCATGAATTGGAACTCGTTCAAGTTGTTGCTGACCAGGTTTTTACTTACCGACTTGTCTTTTCCATTAACTATTGTTTTTGTTTGTTATTATCTTGTTATCTCGTACTTGCTTTAAATTTCGTCATGATTGACCCTATTTTGCTTGTAATCAGGGCTGTGGGGTGCACTAGGCAATTAAGGCAGCGGTTGCCTAGGGCCCCAAGAATATGCAAGGACTTGATTTTAGAATTATTCTATATTTTTATCACTTAGTGTATTTTATTTTAAATTTATATTTTAAATCAATAAGAATTTATTAAAAAAACAACTAAATCCCTAATATTTCTCATTTTTAATGTGTGAGACCTTTGGTGGTCTCATGCCTCAGAAGGCCCTAATTTTTAGAAATTTTCTATGTTTTTATTAGTTAATAAATTTTATTTTTAAAGTATACTTTAAACCAATCAGAATTTACTAAGAACAACCAAGTCCCTAATATTTCTCCTTTTTTAAGTGTGTGAGACTTATGTTCTTCTCATTCCACAAGTACAAAAGGCCCCAATTTTAGAATTCTTCTACATTTTTATCACTTAGTAAATTTTATTTTTAATTTGTATTTTAAAACAATCAAAATTTGTTAAAAAAAAAAAAGAAAAAAAACAAGTCCCTAATATTTCTCCCTTTTTAACGTGTGATACATTTGGTCTTCTTATTCTCAATTAATAAATTTTATTTTAAAAATTATTAATAATTTATATTTTAAACAAGTCAAAAATTACTAAAAAAGCAACTAAATCCATAATTAGCTATATTGTGGATAGAAAGTGACATGTTAGAATATCTTGACTACAAACATTTGATAAAAAAATTTGCAGCTTAAAAGCCTATAAGGATTAAATGAAGAGTACCTATGTCTCATCTAAATTCTCACCTAAGGCCCCAAAATTGCATGACATGACCCTGGAAATATGCTTTTCCTTCAATTCATTCTGCTGGGCTGCTGTCAATCTAGGAACTTGCCCAAGACTGGCAAGTTTTTTCAATCCAGTCTCTACTAAGTCCCACACATCTTTAGACTTATAAGTTGGTACTTAGTACCATTGAAAAGGAGAAATTTTGGGGCATTCAAGGCACTATTGTTGACTGGCATTTAATTTTGGACTCTCAACTCTCAAGAACCACTCATGAAGTACTTGTTTTCAACGTGGCTCTGATACCAGAATGTTAAAATAAATTTCAAGGCCTGCTCTTATAAATTGACTTCACAAACTTAATTTACTGAATTGAATAGAACTTCATATTCAACTAACTGGAAACATCAAGAATTGGCCCTTAAATAGAATTGTGTAAGGTATAGAATTGTGGACCTTACATATAGGGATACGTAAAACATAAAAAAACAAACTCTTATCTAAACAAATTTGACCAAATAACCAACACCCACTGTCTAACAAAAGATGCTAAAAAATAGGAACAACTTTGAACATGAAAACATGCTAATAGACACCTGTTGCAAGGTTGAATTAGTCAATCCTCAATGCATGTTTGTGCATACATCAAGCTTCCCACAGAAGGAATTCCTTCTATCTGCTTACGTTCCCATTCATTCTATGGGCATTACACAACTCTAAGCTTATCTCCTTTCTGAACAGGAGCAACACTAATAGAACGGTTTATCATATTGAATCTCTCTAGGACTCTTTCTATGTAAGCTTTCTAAGACAACTCTAACAAACCACTTGATCTATCATGGAATATTTCTATCCCTCTCATGTAGGTTGGCTCTCCCATGCCTTTCATTTCAAAGTTCTTAAAAAGAAATTTCTTGTTTTCATGTATCAAATCAAAATGACTCTAGCAAGCAATATATCATCGACATATAGGATAAAAAATATAAATTTGCTTAAAAATAAACTAGAAATAACGAAATTTGAACAAGGACTTCTTTGAACCAGAGCTCAAATATCATGTTAATTTACTAGTTGTCCCAATAGATTAAACTATTAAGAAATGAGCCCAACAATGTATATTAAGGTATTTCAACAATTGCTTGTAAAGTTTTATTATTTTAATGATTTAGCTTTTCTTATTAAAAATTTAAATTAGTTATGCGTTGTATGTGTTTCCTGGAATCAGCTTCTCTGCTTGCAAAGGGAACGTTGCCGATATTTGACCCTCTTCAGATCCTACAATGTTGGGAGCCTTGTGCATTGGATCCCCCGTCCTTTTTTTTTTCTTTTAATAAGTTGTTGTTTGTTAATTTAAAGCTTGTTTATTAAGTTAAAAAGGCATGTTTATTAGGCTTGTTCATTGTTAGGCTTGTTCATTAATAGATTCGATTACATCTCACGAGCATGTTTGGCTTGAGTTTGAGCTCGCCAATAAACTTAACAAATAAACCTAAACATGTTGATACTTGGCTAGTTTGCAGCCCTACCCCTAATATCCCCATTTGTGAGGTGTGTTTGGTGTTGTTAGCAATAAGATACATTCCATATATGATATAGGATATTTTGATTGATATGTAATTATACACATTTAACTATTTTGTAGCCTCTGGGGTTATAAATACAAATAACCAAACCACTCGTTGGTGCATGTAATTTTCCCAATTCTCTGTAATTCAACAGATATAAATCTTTTTTTTTTTTTTGGGTGTTTGGGAGGGGGGGTTTCTCCCATCAAACTTGCTCTTATTGTTGGATCTATTGCACACCTTGCAATAAGACACATGTCATTTTGTTGTCTCATTCTGGGACAAAATCTTGTGCTCATTGCATATGTTGTGACTAGTACTTCTGTCACTGCAACAGTTCAACTCCCATGGGATGTGAAGTGTGTGGTATGATGTAATGTGACCAAGATAGCAATAGCTGTTTGGAAAACTCAAAAAATTAGTGGACGTTGAAGAAGCAAAGACCATTACAGATGTGGGAAGGCTCGGGAAGGGAAATACAGACATGAAGGATTCAAATCAAAGCTGAAAAGCTGAAATGATAGATGCCCTCAGATCAGCTGTAGATGAACTCACAGGGGCAGCCCAGATTGATTTTGGCATTCTCAGAATCTCAGCCATCCAATTATCCCAAAGGACCAACGGTCAAGATTAAATCATAGATTAGTGGCGGTAGGTGAGAATTTAATGCAAATCCAGCTGGATGAGGAAGCTTCTGGATGAAGATAAAGCCAGATGGGGTGGATAGAGGGTATGGATAGTGGGCAAACAGGTCACAGCTGAACCGGGTAAAGGGTCATGGGCTAGAAATTGGGTCCATTAAGGAAAACGGGCCTGAGAGAGTGGCCTGCATCAATTGGGTCACCTGATAGTTAATCGGGCTGTCATCATTGAGCTATTTCAGTTCAGCTATACCAGAATAGTAGTTATGTTCGTTAGCTGTTAACTCTAGTAAAGATTAACCATGGTTGTATGGTTAATTCTAGTTAAAATTCTGTTACAATGTAACTATAAAAACTGATAATAAACTCAATAAAGGCAGATCAGAATTTTGAGAAAAGAATTTCTCTTGGAGGCTGGGAAGTCCTCGAAACTTTCCAACTTGATCCCATCTCATTCCTTCATTCCACCATAGGTAGAGGAAGAAATAAGCTCCCAGGGAGCTCATTCCATATGATCTGATTGATTATATTGATGAAAGATGATGTTGGACTCACATGCTTCTTGCAGTTGTCCTTGAGCAAATTTTAATGAGCTGAGTTTTAGTTATTTATCCTCAATTTGGTGTTATATTGTGGCCAGTTGGTATGTTGTGCATGGCGCAGTTCTTACAAGTTATGTTTTGTTGGATAATTACTTTTGTTTTGTTTGAGGTTTTCATCCCCATTTTTTGGGCATCCTCTGGTTCTGAACTACTGCCTTTAAAATATGAAGATCATAGACATTGTAAGAATTTTTCTATTGTTTTAAGTTGCCGATTTTATTTGAATATATTCAAGTGATACCTTATCAGGATTTTTTATTTTTATTTTTTTTTAATTTTTCCTGGGACTCTGGTGATTAAGCTCTTTCACTGTATTGCATGGATATGTGAACTGTCATCAGAATATATTTTCTCCTTCTAAATCTACCTTTCTTTGGACAGGTAGCTGTTGCCCTTTCTCATGCTGCAATTCTGGAAGAGTCCATGCGTGCTCGTGATCAGCTCATTGACCAGAATGTTGCTTTAGATTTAGCTAGACGAGAGGCAGAGACGGCTATCCGTGCTCGGAACGATTTTCTAGCTGTCATGAACCATGAAATGAGAACACCAATGCATGCAATTATCTCATTGTCTTCACTTCTCTTAGAAAGTGAACTAACACCCGAACAAAGGGTTATGATTGAGACCATACTCAAGAGTAGTAACCTGCTAGCAACACTTATTAACGATGTACTAGATCTTTCTAGACTTGAAGATGGTAGTCTAGAATTAGATACAGGGGTGTTTAATCTTCATGAAGTTTTCAGACAGGTAATTATCCCCCAAGTCTTTTATATCCATTAACAATTTTCTATATGTAACCTGAATATCTGACACTCATGCGATGAATTTGTTGTTTTTGTTTTTAATCGCAGGTAGTCAATTTGATAAAGCCCATTGCATCTGTAAAGAAGTTATCCATGACCCTAATCCTGACACCAGATTTACCTGTCTCTGCTATTGGTGATGAGAAACGGCTTCTACAAACAATCCTAAATATTGCAGGCAATGCTGTCAAGTTCACAAAGGAGGGCTATGTATCGATCGTGGCTTCTGTTGCAAAACCAGAGTCCTTAAGGGACTGGGGTCCTCCTGAGTTTTATCCTGTGTCCAGTGATGGACACTTCTTGTTAAGCGTGCAGGTTCAGTACACTTTACTTTTCACTTGGCTTACTTTAAGTGGTTGTTTAATGTATTTAGCACAGCTACACAAATTCAGTTCATATGGCATGTCAATGGTATATTGAAAACATAAACCTTCCAACATGATGAATTACTTCATATTTGAAAGCCAGGGGTTACTGGCATTAAATTTAGAACACTTCACTTCTTTTCTTTGCAGGTCAAGGATACTGGCTGTGGTATTATGCCACAAGATATCCCGCTCCTTTTTACCAAATTTGCTCAGTCTCGAAGTGGATCAAAGCGAAATAATGGTGGTGCTGGTCTTGGACTTGCCATTTGTAAACGGTATAACACATGATCAGTATTTATTCCCTGAGAATCCTATTTCATGTGTTGCTCTTTAACCTCATCTTTAACCATTTTGATTGTTTTAATTGACTTAGTTGTTCCTAATGATAGAGAAAGGAAGGAAGGAGGTGTGGGGGGGGGGGGGGAACCAATGTTTTCTTCCTTTTCATGATTTTGCTTTGTTTGTATTTGTAAGCTTTCTTTAACATGATGGAATCAGGTTCATAAATCTTATGGGAGGTCAGATTTGGATTGAAAGTGAGGGGTTGGACAAGGGCACCACAGTTACATTCATTGCCAAACTCGGAATCTGCAATGATGGCCCGAATGAACGAAAAATGCAGCCGGTTGTTGCACCTGCAGGTAGAGCAAGGCAGGGGAGTGCTGATCTCATTGGACATAAACCCCTTGCCAGAGGGCTCCCACGGTATCAAAGGAGCTATTAGATGGATACAAGGGCAGATTTTCTAGCAGTCATTTGATTGTTTGAAGGTTTGTCAGATGCCAAGCCATTAGGGAAGCTGGTTAGACTTGGATTTTGTAAGTGACGATGATGATGTTTTTCACAGGTTTTAATTAGGATAGACCTTAATTAGGAATGGTGTTTGCCTAAAGCTTAGTGAGCCCTTGCAAACTCTGCCTAGTTTCTTCTTTCTTGCCAAATTTAAGGAAATCGAAATGTTACAGCTGAGAATCATCTGCTGATGATGGAATCTGAGATTGTAATGTTCTGCAAATACATTATTATTTATAAATGGCAAGCCTTTATTGTATGATGAAATTGTATATTTACGATTAGCTGTTTGCTTTTGGGTCTTCCACGGTGCCGTTGTCCACTAAAATAATCATGCCACTTACACGCCAACTTCTGAAGGCTTTTTGGACGGTCCCGCATTGCCGCATCTCTCTTATATGCAATTTCTGCTTGTATATATATATATATATTTTATTTTCTTCCGAATTTTTCATATGTAAGGCTCAAGCTATAAGTACTGGAGTGTTTAAATTTGTCTATTAAAATTTTGACGAACTCGGGTGAAGCTTTTGCCCAGTGTAGGCTTGTTTGCTAAGGATTTTGGTAAGTTTGAGGCTAGTTGTTTTCGAGTTCAAAATCTTATGTTCGAGTTTAGTTAGTTAATCCATAGGCGTGCTTGAGCTTAGATCAGTTATAGAACAAAAGAACCTGCTTGTAGGTTTTCATTAAATCGGTTCACAGGTTTTTATCAGGTTTATACGCAAACTCGTTCACAAGTACGTTCACGTGCTTGATGAAACAAGTTTAACAACAAACAATACAGTTTTTGCCTGTAATTTTTTTTTTCTTTTGTATTTTTCATATGTAAGGATGGAGCAAGTATTAGAATGTTTAAATTTGTTTCTTAAAATTTCTTGGCAAGTTCAAGCTAAATTTTTATCATTCAACCTTGTTTATTAAGGATTTTGATAAGTTTTAACCAACCTTTTATCAAGAACATTATATTCGAGTTTGGTTAGTTAGTTTATAGATAAACTTGATGTTGATTTCAGTTATAACAAAAAATAAAATAAAATAAAAACAAGGTTAACAAGCAAACAAATACCTATTAATGAATAAGCTTAACAAACAAACAAACAAAATACAAATACATTATTTTTTTCCCTGACTTAACAAACAAGGTTTAAATTAAATTATTTAACCATTGAAATTTTAACAATTTTCATGAATAGAAGTAAAGAAGAATTTTCGCAAATATGTTCACAAATATTTAGGTAGTATTTTTTTGCATTTTTATTTTTTGTTTTCTATTTTCTATTTTCTATTTTGAGATTCAATTTTAAGAATACTGAAAACGCATTTAGTTTGACATTTTGAAAATCTGTTTCGTCAAATAAAAATTGAAAAACACATTTAGTTTGGTATATTGAGATAATGTTTTCTGAATGAATTTGATTACACATGGTAATTGCAATTTTTTCATGTTGAAATATTACTAGTTAACATATACATTTTATACTCATTTAATGCAAATATTTTCAATTTATTTAATCTTGTAAATTTTTGTCAAGTCTAAAAAAATTATATGTAACATATTAAAGATTTTATGTTCATTTATTAGTAATAAATAATTTTATCATTTTTTTATCGTACTTCAAATATAAAGAGATTTCCTATAAAAGTAGCATTAATATAGAACTAGCATTAATAGGTTGAACATTTTGAAAAATGTATAATGATAGTATGAGGACTATTGTCTAAAGCAATATTACATAAAATAAAATGATATAACAACTTTACACAATCATGTGTGAGTCGCTAAATTGTCATTCTGCATTTGAGTAGTAATTTGATCTCTCACTTGTCCTATTCTACCTATTTGACTAGCATTAACAGGAGCATTAACTAAATTAGACCCATTGTCAAACCCCTAGGAATTAACAGGAGCATTAACTAAATTAGTTTCAAAACAAACAAGGGCTAGTGGATTACCATTTTCTTTTTTGTTCTTCTCTAACCAAGTAGTAAACTTTGTGCACTCGCTTCTTTTATGCCCAATAATATATAATATTCTAAAAACTCAAATGACATAAAATGTGATGCTTGCATGTGATTTTAGTATGAAATTTACATTAGTGTGTTGTGGATTGGAAGGGATCGCTAACGATTCATGAGTATTCATCGACGTAGTCGCAAGAACATCAAACAACTTTCCAGTGCCATGCGGGGGGCATCTTATGAAGTTTAAAAAATTCTTTCATATGATTACAATCTTATAGTATAGTTCTTTTACAAATGAATTTTGCCTTGTTGATGCTCGCTATCCAAACATGCCTAGATTTCTTGCTCCATATCGAGGCCAGAGATACATTTGCATGTTTACAATGGATGACGAGCACCACTTGCAAAGGAAGAGCTATTCAACTATGGACACACCTCGTGCTGAAACATTATTGAACATTGCATTGGAGTGTTAAACGCAAAATTTTCCATTTTGAAATTAATGCTACTGCATGTTACATTGTACACAACTTCAAAAATATGCTTTGAATATACTTTTTTTACAATATTAATCAAAGCATATGATTTTCGGAGATGTGTAAAGAACGAGTCAAAGCCAAATTTTCATGGATTTTGTTATGAATTAATTTATTTGATAAATCTAATTAACTAATTGATTTTTCACTTAAATTCGAATAGACATGAATCAAACTATAAAATTAAACCAGGCAATTTAATTTAATTTATGTGATGATGATTCAACTATACATTTATTTAAAAATATCCTAAACTCAATAAATATTGATTTGATTCTAAATTTGGTGCCAACGTGACCCATTGGAACTTTCTTTTACATAGCACCCTCCGTCTAATACGACTTATTTTTAATTCTTTTATATTTGACTCACCTTGTGCAAATGGCTATCCTTTGACATACCTTGTCCCTCGATAATTAAAATTATTATAAATATTTTATATTTTACAGTTAAAAAATTAAAATATAAATAGTTGTGGAAACCAAATGAGTTAAAGACCAAGCTAAAAGCAAGGAATAATGTTGAAGTTGATGTTGAGTACATAGGAGTTGTTTGCTTGAATTTAGAAACTGGTTTTTAACTTATTTTGGAGAACACTTTTTGTACCAACTTTTAGAAGAAATTTAATTTCTATTTCTTTGTTAGACAAAATAGATATTCTTTTAAGTTTGGAAACAGAAAGATTGAATTATTTTTAAATTCTCTACTTCTTGGTTATGGTATTTTAAATGATGATTTATATCAAATGTGTTTGGCTTCTAATAGTTGTATACTTCTTTGAGTATTGAAAATATAGTACCTAAGAGACCCTTAATCGAATAAAAATCTTCAATTTTGTGGTATAAGCATTTAGGTCACATATCTAAAGAAAGACAGATAGATTAATGAAAAATGATATTTTTTTATTTTCTTGATTTTGGAGATTTGGAGACTTGTGTTGATTGCATTAGGGTTAAGCTAACCAAAGTTAAAAAGAAGGGTGCAACTCACAATTTCGATCTTTTAGAAATCATTCACAATGACATCAGTGGACTGTATTCTCTCACATTATGTAGTAATAAATATTTTATTACCTTTATCGATGACTTCTTTCATTATAATTACATTTATTTGATAAAAAAAAAATTAGATGCTCTTGAAAATTTAAGATTTTCAAGATTGAGGTTGAAAAGTAATTGGGAAAAGTTATCAAAATTGTGAGATCTGACCACTGAGTGAATATTATGGTAAACATGGTGATAATGGCAGCATATGGGACCATTTGCTAAATATTTACAACAATGTGAGATTGTTGCCCAATATACTATGCTTGGGAGTCCTAAACAAAATGGTGTTATTGAGAGACGTAACTGTGCTTTCAAATATATGATGAGGACTATGATGAGTCATTCTAACTTGCCTAGTTTCCTTTGATCAAAATCGCTTTATACATCCTTAATTGAGTTCCTAGTAAATTTGTTCCCAAAACACCCTTTGAATTATGGACCAATAGGAAATCTAGTTTTAACCATTTTCAAGTATGGGGTTGTCCAGCTGAGGTGAAGATTTATAACCCTTTTGAGAAAACCACTAATCCCTAGATTAACCTATTGTAGTATTAGGATTGTTGAGTCTATAACAACAAAATTTCTTAAACACGATGTTGCTGATGCTACTGATGTTGAATGTGATCAATCTATCAATGTGGGTCAGAAGAAAGAAATTATGTCATTTCCTTTGCTTATAGTGTGTGAAATTGCATTCCTTACACCCGCACCCGCACTTACACCTATTGAGGAAATTGTTCCTCAATAAGACGTGAATGCAACATCAAATGATAAGGTTAATCAATCTTAAGAACTTTCGATAGAAGTGCCATTGAGAAGATCTGTCAGACAAAGTCGTTTTGCTATCTCTGATAATTATTTAGTTTTTCTTGGTGCAACTAGTTATGAATATGATGACATTGTTGAACTGATAACATACACTGATGCTGTAATTAGCTATACACTGATGTTGTAACTAGCTATACATTGATGCTATAACTAGCTCATAGGCTAGTATGTGGTTGGATGTTATGAACAATGAGAGGCAATCAATGGCTAAAAATGGAGTATGGGATCTTGTAGAGCCTCCTAAAGGTTACAAGCCTATTGGTTGTAAGTAGTTTTTTAAAATCAAAAAAGATTATCAGGGAAAGATTGAGCGATTTAAGGCAAGATTAGTAGCTAAGGATTTCACTTAGAAAGAAGGTATTAATTATAGCGAGACATTCTCACCTGTGTCAAGAGTCCGCAAATTATTATGCCTTTGGTGGCTTATTATGATTTGGAACTACACCAAATCGATATGAAAATGGCATTTTTAAATGATATTTTAGATGAGAAAGTTTTTGTAGTACAACCTAAAGGTTTTATTGAGAGCAGTAAAAAGCATCTTTTATGTAGATTGAAAAAGTCCATTTATGGTTTTAAACAGGCATCTCACTAATGGTACTTGAAATTTGATCAAATAATTACTTCTCTTGGTTTCATTGAGACTAAGATAGATCAATGCCTTTATCATAAGGTTAGTGGGAGCAAGTTTATCTTTCTATTTTATATGTTGATGATATTTTATTAACTAGCAATGATTTGGACTTGTTATATGAGACTAAGGAGCTATTGTCTAAGAATTTTGACATGAAGCACCTTGGAGAAGTTTCATTTGTTTTAGGTACTGAAATTTAGTGAGATAGGTCTTGTGCTTTGTTAGGACTTTTCGGATAGTTGATTACACTTAAAAAGTGTAATTACAAACTCCACTTTTTCATAGTTATTAAGGTAATTAAGTACTTTATTTTGAAGAATTGTCATTATTCTATCACTTATAAGGTTTGTTTTCTTAATTGTAGGGAAAACGGTGAATTAATTGAAGAAGATAGTGATTTTGGTGACTTAGAAGACGAAGGGAAGGATGTCAAACCAACTTCGTCCAGGATGGCCCAGAGTATCCCAAGGACTTAGCTACAAATGAGGAGCAAAAGTGAAGAAACAGAGTTTCTGTGGTCCGGACCACCTGGCGTATGGTCCGGACCACAGTGTGGTGGAATGTCGTGCGGGCAATTTCAATTTTTAGGGTTTTTCTACATATTATAAAAAGACCACTTGAGGGCCGACTGAGGGGCTCTCTTTTTCTTTTCTTTCTTCATTCTTCTAGCATACTTGAGAGTTTTTAAGGAGTTTGGATTGGGTTCATGAATGTTTTTACGCGTTTTCGGAGCTTTTGTCGCATTCGTTTCAACAGTTACTATTTAGAGTTTTATTTCGAAGTTTCTTTCAGAGTATGTTACACTTTACCATTGGATTAATGATATTATTTGAATGTTTGAAATAGAGGATTGATTGATTTCGTATGTTTAGTTCCGATTTCATCATTTAATAATCTTGTTTCATTGTTTGATTTAGTGAATCCATTAAATATGTCTTTAATGAATGTTTTCGTTTCGTTTACAAGCATGTTAGCGTAGAAACCCTAATTCTTGATTTAACAAATCAAGGAAGGGTAGTTTACTCTAATCTATGGGATGTACGTAGACCCTTCGCAGAGTTGTGAAAACCCTTCGCAGAGTTGTGAAAACTCATGCATAAGGGTTTACAACTTTTAAACGGTTGCGTAGACCCTTCGCATGGTTTGTGAAAACACGTGCGTAGGGGTCTACAGTGTTTAAACCTAGTTCAGTATCTTTCAAAAACTTTCGAAAACGAAAACTTTTGACTATATTCTCTGTAATCACTGGTAAGGGTTCTCGATTAAAATTTTCTCAATAATTTTGAAGAACTGAAAATTCAAATTTTGAATCCTAATTTGAATTAGTTTATTTCAGAAATATTCGAAAACGAAAACCTTTGACTATATTCTCTGTAATCACTGGTAAAGGTTTTCGATAAAATTTTCTTAATAATTTTGGATAAAACTAGAAAAATTGGATTTGAATTCGAATTCGAATAGGATTGTTTGAGAACACTTCGAAAACAGGAGTTTTTGACTATATTCTCTGTAATCACTAGTAAAAACTTTTGATTAAAACTTTCTAAATAATTTTCAAGCAAATCCTAATTAAGGTTTTAACACAAGTATTATAAAACATCCCATAGTGAAGACGTAAGTTACCTGGAATTGAAAAGTTGGATCAAGAACTCCTTAAATATTATTGTTATCAATTAAATTTCTTTCATTCGAGTTAATTGAATTTCTTTACGTTGACTTTTGAGTTAGATTATTTTCGTGCAATTAAAAAACTTTTTAGATAAAAATTGATTTCATTGTTATTTAATCCTTTTAAATTTAAAATCAAATTTCCAATTGTTGAATTATTGTTATTAGGTTTTTAATTTATTTTTATTTTGATTTTGAATTTCTTCACTTGCAAAACTCTAGAAATTAGTATTAATTAATCTTCAAATTTAGCAATTTTTAGATTAGATTATTTTGAAGCATATTTAAATTAGGAAGAATTCATTTAGCTAATATTTAATTCCTTGAAATCAAAAATCAAAATTTTAAATTGCTGGAATTTTGTTAATAGGTTGTTAATTTGTTTTAGTTTGAATTTTGAACTTGCAAAACCCTAGCAATTAATTTTAATTAATTTTCAAACTTAGTTTACATTCAAATTTAGGATTTCCATTTTAACCTAGAAACTAAATAACGTAGGCTCCCTATGAATTCGACCTCGGACTCACCGAGTTAAAACTATACCGCACACCCTTGCACTTGGGGGTTAATTTAGACGCACGTTCTAATAGCAGTCAATAGTGTAATACCCGATATTTAATTTTGGCCATTTATGTATTATTTTGGGCTAACTCCGCCTATGTTTTTTTTTTCATAGCCGGTCCCAAGCCCAGATAAAGGAGGAGGGTTGTGTTAGGTAGTCGACAATCAGCGTAAAATTTTGTCGAATTTTTTTATGAATTTTCAGACACCTAATGAGATTTCGTGGGGGCGTTCCTTACTTAGCGACGTGTTGTATGGTCCGAGTATAGTGTTAAATAAGCAAAGACCACTGCATCGGCGCCTGGGTGCAGTGTTAAATAGGCAAGGGTCCTCACACTTTCCTGGACGAGTGGGGGGCAAGGAAGTTAGTCCAAAATAAAAGGCTGAGATTAGGTACTTGGAATATTGAGAGCTTAACTGGGAAACTTATGGAAGTGGTGGATACAATGGAAAGGAGAAGAATCGCAATTGCTTGTTTGCAAGAGATGAAGTGGGTAGGATAGAAAGCTAAAGAGATTGAGAGGACTGGATATAAGTTGGTATACGGGACTTAATAGATCGAGAAATGGGGTTGGCATAGTAGTAAGCAATGACCTAAAGGAAGATATAGTTAATGTGAAACGCCGTGGAGATAGGATTATTGCAATTAAGTTAGTGTTAGGAGAAAAGATAGTAAACATAATTAGTGCTTATGCCCCCCAGGTGGGTTAGGAGATATACATTAGGAGAAGTTTTGGGAAGACTTGGAAGGGATGCTATTAGAGATACCTCAAGGAGAGATGGTCTTCATAGGAGGAGATTTGCACGGTCATATAGGACACAATGTAGATGGATACATAGGAGTACATGGGGGATATGGTTACGGTGATAGAAATGAAAAAGGGAAGGATATTTTGGAGTTTGCAGTGGCTTATGATCTCATTGTGATGAACACCTTTTTTAGGAAGAGAGAGGAACATCTGGTGACTTATAAGAGTGGCTCCTCAAGGACACAGATTGACTTCTTTTTAACTAAAAAAAGAGACCGCGTAGCTTATAAAGATTGTAAAGTTATACCAGGGGAGAGCTTAACTGCCCAACATAGGTTGTTAGTTATAGATGTGCAGCTTCAAAGGTGGACTAGAAAAAAGAAGTCGTATAGATGCTTAAAGACTAAATGGTGGAACTTAAAAGGTGATAAGCAACTAGCATTCAGGGAAAGAGTACTAGAAGAAGACATTTGGACGGTAAATGAGAATGAAAATATTATGTGGGATAAGGTAGCAAAGTGTATTAGGAGGGTAGGGAAAGAAGTCTTAGGAGAATCCAAAGGGAGTGCTTCGGCACAGAAAGAGTTATGGTGGTAGAACGAGGCCTTCCAAGACAAGATAAGAGTTAAAAGAGACTGTTTTAAATCTTGGCAAAATGATCGAAATGAAGCGAACTTGGAGAGGTATAGAGAAGTTAGAAGAGAAACCAAAAAGGCAGTTAGCGAGGCTAAGGCAAAGACATTTAAGGATTTATATAGGCGACTTGACATTAAGGAGGGTGAAGGAGAGATATTCAAGCTTGCTAAATCCAGAGATAGATAGACCAAGGATTTAAACCAAGTTAAATGCATTAAGGATGAGGATGAAAAGGTATTAGTAAAAGAAAATGAGATAAAGGAGCGTTGGAAGAGCTACTTCTAGAAGTTATTTAACGAAAGCAGTAGTAGTGACATATAATTGGGGCAGTTTACCACTTTTAGGGAAGAATTAAATTTTATATTCTATAGGAGAATCAGTAGGGAATAAGTAAAAGAAGTATTAAAAGGGATGAAGAATGGGAAAGCAGTTGGGCCGAATGGTATCCCTATTGAGGTTTGGAGGTGCTTAGGAGAGGATGGCATAAGTTGGTTGACAAAACTTTTTAATGTAGTGCTAAAGAGCAAGAAGATGCCTGATGCATGGAGGAAAAGTATCATTATACCCATATACAAGAACAAATGAGATATTCAGAACTGTGCGAACTACTGCGAGATTAAATTGATGAGCCATACGATGAAATTATGGGAGAGAGTTATTGAGAGAAAACTAAGAAGGACAACAAACGTTTTAAAGAACCAATTTGGTTTCATGCCTGGAAGATCAACCATGGAGGCTATTTTTCTCTTGAGGAGGTTAATGGAACAGTATAGAGAAGGTCAAAAAGATTTACATATGGTGTTCATCGATTTAGAGAAGGCATATGATCGGGTTCCTAGGAAGATTCTGTGGAGAGTATTGGAAAAGAAAGGAGCATGTGTCGCATATATTGAGGCGATAAAGGACATGTATGATAGAGCCATGACATCTATACGGACGACTGGTGGAGAGACTAATGAGTTCCCTATCACGATTGGTTTACATCAAGGCTCAGCGTTAAGCCCGTACTTGTTTGCTTTAGTTATGGATGGGATTACAAGACATATTTAGGATGAGGTGCCGTGGTGTATGCTATTTGCAAATGATATTGTTTTAGTAGATGAGACGGGAGAAGGAGTGAATGCTAAGCTAGAATTGTGGCGGGGTACGTTAGAGACAAAAGGGTTTAGGCTAAGTCGATGCAAGACGGAATATATGGAATGTAAGTTTAGTTAAAGTAGGATAACAGGTAGTATAGAAGTAAGTTTAGGCACACAAAAGATTGTAGAAAAAGATAAATTTAGGTACCTTGGATCTATGGTGCAACAAGATGACGGGATTGATATTGATGTAAGTCACAGGATTCAAGCCAGGTGGACCAAATAGAGTAGTGCTTCGAGGGTTTTGTGCAACCGAAAAGTCCTCCTCAAGGTGAAAGAAAAGTATTATAAGATGGCGGTTAGACCAGCGTTGCTATATGGATCAGAGTGTTGGGTAGTAAAGCAGAATCATAGTCAGAAGATGGCAGTTGCGGAGATGAGGATGCTAAAGTGGATGTGCGGGATTAAAAAGAAAGATAGGATTATGAATGAGGAGATGAGGGGCAAAGTAGGAATAGCACCGATTGAAGATAAAATAAGAGAAAACCAATTAAGATGGTTTGGCCATGTTAGAAGGCGTCCAGCAGAGGCACCTGTTAGGAGGTGTGATTAGCATGCATTATTGTACAATATATATATATTGAGCATGCTAATTATGAATTTACAGTTATTATTGGCGATGTGTTAGCGTGATTATCTCATTTCCATGCATTATTGGTGTGTGTATATTTCAGGTGATATAATATGGTGTTTTTGGCCCAAACAACACCAAGGTTGCATGTGAGGAGGAGCCATCCCAAGGCATAAGATCGACTACCATGGGTGCCAAGGAGAAGGAAGTGGTTTGAAGTTCAAAATAGTTGAAGTGGTGTGCAGTTGAAGTTCCAGCTCAACACCCTTTCAGTCTTCCAGCCATAAATTTTTCGTCACAACTCGAAATGGTTCCATTCTTTTTGCGTTGGAAAGAAGACTCGAAGCCCTACAACTTTGCTGGTTTAGCCGAAGCCTGAATCTGTCATCTTCAATGTCAAAATCGTATTGGAAGTCAGGGACAGAAAGCTGTCAAAGAAGAACTGTTCACTGTAGTTGAAGATGGGCGCCCCACCTAGACCCATGGGCGCCCCACCACAAGCATGGGCGCCCCACCTACACCCATGGGCGCCCCGAGGACCCTTGGGCGCCCCACTCTTCATCAGATGGGCGCCCACAGAGAGGGAGTTCTGACTGCTGTTTTTTGGCTAACTCTTTGAGGACTTCATCAAACACTTGTACCTTGGGTGCCCATGATGACTTGTCCAGCACACTTTTAAGTTAAATTTTGAATTATGAAATTACACTTTTACCCTTGAGTTATGTAATGATATAAAAGGGCAAATTTCTGATGTACAGGAGTTCGAAACCCTACGCACTTCTTCTCTTTCTCTTAGTTTAGTTTAGATTAGGGTTAGATGTTTTCATCTCGTGTTGGATTGACGGAAGTTTTATTTTTTCATCTTCGCATTAAGATTAATTGGTAAGTTTCATTCGTTGCTTCGTTTTAATTAAAAGTTTATTATTTTCTTTATCTTTGTTCTTTATTTTCACTTCGTAGTACTTCGTAGTCATTGTTAGTGTTTGATTTGCTTTCGAAATTGCTTTAGCTTATTTCTATATCTTTCGTTTTCGTGTTTGAGTGCTTGATGAAGGTTATTTTCTTTTTGAAAGGCTTTGTTAATACTTTCGCAATGTTAGGCTAGGGTTAGTTCTTGGCTTCAAGCCATTGAAAGTGGTGAAGTAGTTGGTGAACTCAAATGTAAACGAGTTTTATTTAACAAAATATATTTTGGACTTTTAATTGGAATTTCGTAGTAAGCTAGGGTTCTCTTGAAACCTACTCACCCGTGTCACAACCGTAGCTTGGTTACAAGTTTTCACTTGTGCACACCAAGTGTTCGGTTTAATGTCCCGGTGAGTTAGAATCTGATTTTCCAAGACCCAAATTAGGTTTTCTTACAAAATCAGTCACCCGTGTTAAAACCAAAGCTTGGTTACGATTGGCCACTCGTGCAAACCAAGTGGTTGGTTCAATGGCCCGGTGATTCGAACCTTATTTTCATAAAACCAAAACATGAGGTTTTCTTAAGAAACCGATTCACCTGTGTTATAATTGAAGTCTAGTTATGAGTTGATGCTC
The DNA here is from genome assembly GCA_019916065.1 of Vitellaria paradoxa. Taxonomy (NCBI): domain Eukaryota; kingdom Viridiplantae; phylum Streptophyta; class Magnoliopsida; order Ericales; family Sapotaceae; genus Vitellaria; species Vitellaria paradoxa. The sequence continues at coordinate 18,174,786 of CM034243.1, read as the reverse complement.
ATGCACACTAGGTGTTCGATTCAATGTCCCGGTGAGTCTGAAACCAATTTTAAAAGCCTCCGCTTACTCTGAATTCCATAAATTAGTTTTTAATGAAATATGTTCCGACCTAGCAATGCATGTGCATTTGTTAGGTTGAGTTATAAATGCGTTTGAGTAAACCATTACCCACTACTGGATTTGGTTCGAAGCCAAGATCATTTTAGTTAGTTTATTTTCAATATTTGCATTCTAGTTTAATATCACAATTTGCTTCGCTCCACCATTCTCAACCCAGCCATATTCAAATCACTTTGTAATTCAAAAATTAGCTTAGATTAGCTTAGGCTCACCTACTAATTAAGAGAACAAGTCTAGTGTCTTTTAACACAGCCCTCCCTGTGGAGATGACCTCGGTTCTCACCGAGTAAGACTACGACCACCCTCTTGCACTTGAGAGGTAGAACCCGAACACATTTCAGGGTCGGTCAAGGTGTGAAAGTATAGAGATTGCCAGGAATAGGAGAGGTAGAGGAAGACCCAAGAGAAGCTGGAAAGAAACTATTAAACATGACTTGACCTACCTAGATTTATCGGAAGATATTGCCCTAAACAGATCTAATTGGAATCGACAAATCCATATAGCCAACCCCACCTAGTGGGAAAAGGCTTGGTTTGGTTTGGTTTGGTTTATGTATTATTTTGGGCTAATAAAATATTTAAAGTGAAATTAAGTTGATTTATTTTATTTTTCTTGGGTCAGGTGTGGCTTGCATTGGTATTGGGTTGAACATATGGGCTAAAGGCCCAACATTTTTCTCTCATTTCTTTCCTTTCTTTCTTTTCTTCTTTCTTTTTTCTTAGTTGGCACTTAAGAATTCCAAAGGAAAAAAGAAGAGAAAAGAAAAAGAAAAAAAAAGAGAGAGAAGAGAGAGAGGAAAGATAGAAAATATGTTCCAAAAAAGGAAGATAGTAGATCCTTGGTGATTGGACATCAATTGATACATGTTTATACATTCAAATTACACTTGCACACATCATAAAAAGACATAAAATCTATGTTTTGTGCAGGTTTCATCTCTATATCTCCAAAGTGGATTGTGTGTTGATTTCCATCACAAGAACAAGAAATTAAGCTACATTGAGGATGTTGAGAAGAAAGCATGCTGCACAACACATCAAAGGATTGAAGCTATTTCAGAAGAAGAAGAAAATTCAGTTGAAATCAGTGCAAAGAAATCAGAATCACTATTCTGGAAATTTCTGCAGCAGGGGATCGTATTCGAATATGGGTTTACTGTATTCGAATATGAGCTTCTTCACAGCAACGAATTCCATGTGACCCCAACTTCCCCACGTGATGTAATCTGCAATCCAGGGAGGGCAAATCAGGAAAAGATATAGGAGAGAGAAGAAGCCATCATGAAGGGAACATTCGGTTAGAGGAGAGAGAAAAGATATAGGAGAGAGAAGGAAGAAAGAAGTGGGAGGAGACCCACACGACAGAAGATACAGAGGGCATTCGGCTGAGATTGTTCAGATTTCGTAGAGAGAGTTTTAGAGAGTTTTTCATTGAGAGTTCAGAGTTTTATATTGGAATTTTAATTCAGCATTGGAGTTTTGGAGATTTACACATTGAATTCATTCCAATTTCTGTAATCAGATTTTGAAGTCTAAATCCATTTAACTTTCAATTTCAGATTGCAATGTCTTCCAATCAGATTTCCATTTCTGTTTTTCTTCTTTTCAACATGCTAGGCTAAGTTTTCTTGAGCCAAGGCAAGGGTAATGCCCTTCCAATGAATCTCAAGTGGCCGAACTTCATGAATTTACCTTGAGTTTTTATGGTTATCAAATCAATTTGCAGCTGGGTGTCTTAGAACTCATTGATTCAAGACCCGATTAATCCAAATTTGTATATCCTATTGATGAGTTCATAGGTGTTGCTTAACTTAGAACTCTCATGACATTGTTGTATGTGGGTTGCTAGAATTAGAACTCCTATTGTCCTTAAAATAGGTTATGCACATTGAGTGTTTAATCCATGGTTTGTTTCAATTGAAATTAGTTTTCTCAAAAATCAGTACAAATTGATTTGGTAAATTTATAAGCTCTTGGCACTTGAAATTCATTTGGATTGGTATTAAACTTGCCTTGCTCAACCTTTTTATCATTTAATCTTTTAGTTTAAATTCACTTTGCTTTTGGAAAGTTAGTTCAAAATCATCAACCAACCAAATCAGATTTTAATTTTCTATTTTACATTTTTCTGTGAGTAGTGTTTTGTCAAATTAATCTCCATTAGAGTCATTCACTTCATTGCTCCCTAGATCCCTGTGGAAATGACCTGGGACTTACCAGTTATTTTGTGCTTCAACCACACCTTGCACTTGGGGGAAAACTTGTCTTGACTTACCTCACTTAACATTTTCTTTAACTTTGAATTTATAATCTGAATTTTCATTTGAGCTTTTATCTTGAAGTGAGGTAATTAAACAAGAACAAGCACAAATTTTATGGCGCCGTTGCCGGGGATCTTTGAGAAGCAATGGTGTTTTGAGCCTTTGGAGCATTGACTGGCAGTACATCTCACCATCATCTTCAACAACAGAGCTGCTTAACTTGTTGAGTAACTTTGTTTCATCTCTATTTCTATTTCTTTTATAGTTTTAGTTGTTAGTTTAGTTTTAGAACTGCTTGCATCTGAATCCTGAAATTCTGATTCGAATCTGTTTCATCTGATATTCGAATACGGCTGCATTTCTCTGCTGAGAGCTGTAGTTGCAATTCTCTGTGAATCAGTAGATGAAATTGTGAAGTTAGGAGTTTAGATTGGAGTTTTGTTTCAGTCTGAAATTCTGTTTATGCTTTTAAGGTCTGGTAAACTTGTTGGAAACAGATTTGAATTGCATTCTCCATCTTCTCTTGCTGAATTGATTGAATTTTCTGCACTACATTCCCAATCTGAATTTTCTGTTGCACATATGGATCCACCACCACCTGTTCTGCCGGAAGGAAGTGTTCAAGGAGAGAATGATCAAATGGATCAAAATATCCTTAGACCTCTCCGAGAATATCTTTATCCAGCTAGACAAACCACTCCATCTTGCATTGTTCTTCCAAATGGACATCAGAATTTTTATCTTAAACCTGGAACAATTCAGCTGTTACCAACTTTTCATGGCATGGACTCAGAAAATCCTTATATGCATATGAAAGAATTCGAAGATGTTTGTGGAACTTGCATGGATAGGAATGTTAATGAGGACATGGTTAGGCTTAAATTATTTCCATTTTCATTGAAAGACAAGGCAAAAATGTGGTTGAATTCACTTGAGCCTAGATCAATAGGTACTTGGAGAGACATGCAAACAAAATTTTTGAAGAAGTATTTTCCTGCAAATAGAACTGTTATTCTTCAACAGCAAATAATGAATTTTGTGTGTAAATCCAATGAAACATTTGCTCAAGCATGGGAAAGATTCAAGGAATTATTGCAAGCATGTCCACATCATGGTTTTGAATCTTGGAGAATTGTTAATTTTTTCCATAATGCATTAACTCCAAATCTGAAAATGTTGGTTGCCACCATGTGTAATGGTGAATTCTATGACAAAACTGCTGAAGAGGCTTTACATTTCTTTGATGCTTTAGCTGAAAACACTAAACAGTGGGAGGTAGTCTCCCCATTTTGTTCTGAATTTTCTGACAGATCAAATGATAGAGGAAAGCTCCATCTCAATGAGGCAGATGATGTTGGAGCTAGGCTGGCTGCATTGTCAAGAAAGATTGAATTGATGGAGCAAAAGAAGCAAACATTGAAGGAGAGTGAAGTGAAGTGTGTGATGTGTGAAACCGCAGACCACAGGACTGATGATTGCCCAACACTTCCAGCCTTTAAGGAAGTTCTCTATGGTCAAGCAAATCCCACACAAGCTGCAAGACCCTTCAATCAAAATCAGGGGATGAACACATATTCGCAAGGCCATAGTCCATATTCGAATAGCTACAACCCTGGCTACAGAAATCATCCAAACCTTTCTTGGAAAGCAGAAGCACAGAACCAACAATACCAACCTCAACAAAATGTACAACCCCAACCATTTCCTCCTCAGCCTTTTCAACCTCAGCAGAATTCAAATTTTTATCAGCCACCTCACAAAAGATCTTTGGAAGACACCTTGCAACAATTTATGCAAGGGCAGATTGGAACCAACAATCAGAATTCCAAGTTTCAAGAGCAGACAAACAGGGCCATGGAAGACATCCGAAGTCAATTGTCAAAGCTAACTCAAGCTTTAACTATCAGAGAATCAGGAAAGCTTCCATCTCAGCCAAGACCAAATCCTACAAGCCAAGTTCATTTCAGTGAATCATCTTCATCTGCTGCAAATGAAAATCTGGAGCATGTACAAGCTGTTTCAACATTGAGAAGTGGTAAGCAAATTGTCAAGCCAGATTACAAACCACTTGCTGAAGAAATTGAGGAAGAAAATGAGCAAGAAATCATGAAAAATGAAGAAGAGGTGCAGCTGAAACAGAAATTGGACAGCAAAACAGAAAGTGAACAGAAACAGAAATTTAGCACTTCTGAGAAAGAAGTCATGTTTCAGAATGAAGAGCAAGAATTGAAGCAAAATGAAAGACTAATTGGGGACAACAAGTTGGACAGACAATTTGAGGAAAAGCAGAATCTGAATCAAGAAAATCAGGAAATTCTGATGCAGCCAGAGGGATATTCGAATACCAGCAAGCAACATTCGAATAGCAGTAAGCAGCAAATCAGAATCCAGAGAACAGAACAGGTAAATTCTGAAAATAAAGAGGAAATTTCTGACAATAAGAAAATAATTTCTGAAGAAAATCAGTTTGAAAAGAGTGAGAAAGATTTTGAAAATAAAGAAATTTTGAATAAAACCAATTTGGACAAATCTGAATTTTTTCCAAAACTCCCATTTCCACAAAGATTGAACAAAGCCAAGAAAGAGAATTTGAATTCTGACATCTATGAATTGTTCAAACAAGTCAGAATCAATATTCCCTTACTTGATGCAATTAAACAAAATCCATCATATGGAAAATTTTTGAAAGATTTGTGCACTGTCAAGAGGAAAATGAATGTGAAAGAAAGAGCATTTTTGACTGAACAAGTGAGCTCCATTTTGCAATTTAAAACTCCTCCCAAATATAAAGATCCAGGTTGCCCCACCATAGCCTGCTTAATTGGGAATCAAAGGGTAGATCAAGCTTTGCTAGATTTAGGTGCAAGTGTCAACCTCTTACCATTCACTGTTTACAAACAGCTGGGGTTGGGAGAACTTAGACCTACAAGGGTGACATTACAACTTGCTGATAGGTCAGTTAAAGTCCCTAGGGGTGTGGTTGAGGATGTCTTGATTCAAGTGGATCATTTTTACTTTCCAGTGGACTTCATAGTGTTAGACACTCAGCCCATTCAAGGGAACCAACCAGCTGTACCTGTTATCCTAGGAAGACCATTTTTGGCCACCTCAAATGCCTTGATCAATTGTAGAACTGGAGTTATCAAGCTCTCCTTTGGAAACATGACAATTGAGAAAAACATCTTTAAGGTGACCAAGCAGCCGAGTGATTATGAGGAGGTAGAGGAAGTTGATTGGATTCAAACAACCACTCAAGATCACTTTGATAGAGAGTATTTTGATGACCCTTTGGAGAAAGCTTTAGTGAATAATGAGCAAGTAGATTTCCTAGCTGATTTTGACTTGGAGAATTGTGAGGGAGGAGAATTTGAGGAAATGAAAAATTCAGTGCTGATGATGAATCAGTGGAGACCAACTGTTGAGTCTTTAGAGCTGCCCATAGCCAAGCCTTTGTCATTTTTGGACCAGCCACCAAAACCTGAGAGAAAACCTTTGCCAAGTGACTTGAAATATGTATTTTTAGGTGAGGGAGAGTCCTATCCAGCTGTCATTTCATCTCAGCTGAGTTTGGACCAAGAAAATAGACTTGTGGAAGTCTTGAGGAAGCATAGAGGAGCTTTGGGCTGGACCATAGCAGACCTGCAAGGAATCAGTCCACTGATTTGCACCCATAGAATATTCTTGGAGGAAGAGGCCAAGCCTATTAGGCAAATGCAAAGGAGACTCAATCCCAACATGAAAGAGGTTGTTAGAGGGGAGGTAATCAAGCTTTTGGATGCTGGAATTATCTACCCCATCTCAGATTCTAAGTGGGTAAGTCCAACTCAGGTAGTGCCTAAGAAATCTGGAGTGACTGTGATTAAGAATGAAAAAGAGGAATTAGTTCCAATGCGCATCCAAACAGGATGGCGCATGTGCATAGATTATAGAAAGTTGAATGCAGTCACAAGGAAAGATCATTTCCCTCTTCCATTCCTAGATCAGGTATTGGAAAGAGTGGCAGGGCATGCATTTTACTGTTTCTTGGATGGTTACTCTGGGTATAATCAGATTGAGATTGCATTGGAGGATCAGGAAAAGACCACATTCACTTGCCCATTTGGCACATTTGCATATAGGCGTATGCCTTTTGGTCTTTGCAATGCTCCTGCAACATTTCAGAGATGTATGATGAGTCTGTTTAGTGATTTTGTAGAGAGATTTCTTGAAGTTTTTATGGATGACTTTTCAGTATATGGCAGTGACTTTGATACATGTTTGGGAAACTTAGAGAAGGTTTTGATTAGATGTGAGGAGAAAAACTTGGTTTTGAATTGGGAAAAATGCCACTTTATGGTAACTCATGGAATTGTCCTTGGCCACATAGTGTCTTCTAGGGGGATAGAAGTAGACAAAGCTAAAGTGGAAATTATTCAAAAACTTCCTACCCCTAGATGTGTTAAGGATATCAGATCATTCCTTGGCCATGCTGGGTTTTATAGAAGGTTTATTGCATCATTCAGTGCCATTGCTAGACCTTTGTGCAACCTTCTATCCCAGGATGTCCCCTTTGATTGGACACCAGAGTGTCAGGCCTCATTTGATAGACTTAAGAGTTTGCTCACCTCAGCTCCCATTATGCAGCCACCAGACTGGACTTTACCATTTGAGATCATGTGTGATGCTAGTGATTGTGCCATTGGTGCAGTGCTAGGACAGAGGAGGGATAGGAGACCACATGTGTTGTACTATGCTAGCAAAACCCTTAGTGAAGCACAAAGGAATTACACTACTACTGAGAAGGAGTTGCTAGCAGTAGTATATGCTTTGGACAAGTTCAGATCATACCTGGTAGGTTCTCATGTCATAGTATACACTGACCATGCTGCTTTGAAGTATCTCTTGACCAAACCTGATGCTAAGCCTAGACTTATTAGATGGATTCTTCTGCTTCAAGAATTTGATTTAGAAATCAAGGACAAAAAGGGAGTTGAAAATGTAGTTGCTGATCACCTTTCTAGACTCCCACATCAAGATTTAGCATCCTTTGATTCTCCCATCAATGAGACATTCCCTGATGAGCAGTTGTTCCACATAGACTCTTCTGAGGTACCTTGGTTTGCAGATATAGCCAACTACCTAGCTTCAGGTATTGTGCCTTCTCACTGGACCATGTTGGATAGAAGAAAGTTCTTTAGGAATGTGAGACACTTTTTCTGGGATGACCCTTATTTGTTTAAGTATTGCTCAGATCAAGTCATAAGGAGATGCATACCCGAGAGTGAAGTACAGAGTGTCATTAGTTTTTGTCATACTCTTGCATGTGGAGGTCATTTTTCAGCTAGGAAGACAGTGGCAAAGATTTTACAGAGTGGATTATTTTGGCCTACCATGTTTAGGGATGTGCATGCCTTTTGTGTTTCTTGTGATAGGTGTCAAAGGCTTGGTAAGATCACTAGGAGAAACATGATGCCACTTCACCCCATTTATGTGCTTGATATCTTTGATTGTTGGGGTATGGATTTTATGGGACCATTTGTGAATTCATTTGGCAATGAGTATATCTTAGTGGCAGTGGATTATGTTTCAAAGTGGATAGAAGCTATACCAACTAAGACCAATGACCACAAGGTAGTGATAAAATTTTTGAAGGAAAATGTGTTTTCAAGATTTGGAATGCCAAAGGCCATGATAAGTGATAGGGGAACACATTTTTGCAATAGACATGTTGGTCTTTTGATGAAGAAGTATGGGGTGTTACATAAGGTTGGAACATCTTACCATCCCCAAACAAGTGGACAAGCCGAGTTGGCCAATAGAGAGATCAAGAGAATCATTGAAAAAACAGTGAATCCCACAAGGAAAGATTGGTCTTTGAAATTGGTTGATGCACTTTGGGCTTATAGGACTGCCTACAAGACTATCCTAGGCATGTCTCCTTATAGGTTAGTGTATGGAAAAGCTTGTCATCTTCCTGTGGAACTTGAACACAAGGCTTTTTGGGCAGTGAGACACTTTAATGAGAGCATCACTGAATCTGGTTTTCAAAGAAAATTGCAACTAAATGAGCTTGAGGAGATTAGAAATGATGCATATGAGAATGCTAAGATCACCAAGGATAGAGTGAAGAAATGGCATGATACACATATTCTCAAAAGAGAGTTGTTTGTGGGTCAAAAGGTCTTGTTATATGACTCAAGGTTACACTTGTTTCCCGGGAAATTGAAGTCCAGATGGAGTGGTCCATATGTGATTCAGAATATCACTGAGTTTGGGGCTGTTGACATTCAAAATCCAACCTCCAAAAATGTTTTTAGAGTGAATGGACAGAGATTGAAAGAGTATAATGAGAATTTTGTTGCTGAAGTGGAGAGTTGGGATCTTGAAGATCCCCCAAATTCTGGTTGAATGGAGGAAGAATTCTGATTTTGTATCATAGTAGTGTAGGTTCTGTTATGTTTTTGATTTTCTGTTTTCTTTGATTTTTGTAAATTTCTTTCTTTCATCTAAAAAAAAAAAAAAAAAAAAAAAAAATTTCAGTTTGCAAGTTTTAACACATTGGTTTCAGCAAGTTCATGAAGAATTGAGAATTTCTGCTTTATGTTTTACTGATATGTGAATTTTCAAAGGTTGGAACTGACATGTGCTATTTGAGGTAGCAACATCACTTGTGGTGGACCTACTTGAGAGTCAAGTGGAATAAATGCATTGGCTTGATGTGTTTTGGGAGTATAATGCATTAACCAAAGTGGGTAGCACATGCTTTCAAATTGTTTCAGAATGCAGCCAAAGAATTTCAATTGAGCAAGCTTCATTAAGGATCAAGTCACATCAGCAGGTGCAACAAAGACTGATCAAATCTGGTACTGCTATTAAGTCCAAATCATCTCATTTGAATAGCTGAATAGTCATTTGAATAGGCCATCTGAGCACAAAATCTCATCTGTGAACAGCAACCCATCTTGCATACTTACTGATTTCTTGCATATCTTGGTTGTTTGTGATGCTTGGCAAAACCTCATTGATCTTTAATTACACTCACCCCAGTTTGTGTTGTTTTGGTTCTACTGATTTGCATTTTCTTTGAGAATATTGCATTGAACAAGTTGGGGGGAGCAATTGTTTTGGTAATACCTTGGAGTTTCAGCTGGTCTACATCACTCAAACATGTTAACCTTAAACTCAGCAGGTACCCTTTTTTTTTCCCTTTGCACTTTATTCCAGATTGATTGACTTGTTTGTGCATTGAGGACAATGCTTGTTTTAGTTGGGGGGGGACACAATCTGAGTTTGTGAATGTGAATAATTTTGCTGAAATTTGCTGAATTGGGTGATTGGATATGATCAGAATGTTTTGAATATGATTTGGAATTGCTTGAATTGAATTAAGATCATGCTTATGTCAGTTTGAGTTTGCATATGTTGAAAATTTGAAAAAAAAAAAAAAAAAATTTTTTTTGAAACTTTGGAAAAATTGCAAAACTTCTTCTTGAATTAGTTGTTCTTTTGAAATAATTTTCGAATCTTAGCTGTTGGCAAAACTTAATTTGAGTATTCTTAAGAAATGGAGAAGAATTTCTGGTTTTCTGGACACTGGAATTGCAAAGTGCTGATAACCCGTATTCGAATATGGGTCTGGGTATTCGAATATGATGTCAGTTTTAAATCCTGTATATACCCGTAAGTGGCCCCATTTAAGGTCCTGTTCTATTCGAATACGAGCCCTGGTGCCCACAACCCTGAAACCTTCACCATTCCACATCTTCTTCCAGCCTTTTACTTTCAGATTATCTGAGTGAGATTTTGAGTTGACATTGAAGGGAAGATTCAGATACAGAGCTGCGATTGAAGAAGCTAGGGTTTACAGCTTTGGAGAATTTCTGATAAAGGGTGAAAATCAAGTGAAGCAAAATGCCACCAAAGAGGATGAAGAAGATGGCTTACAAAGGAAAGGCTAAGAGAAGGAGCATGAGGATTTTGAGCCAACATGGTAAGGGTTCTTCACTTGTTGTTCAGGAACCCATAACTTATGAACTGTCATCCTCTAAATCAGACCGTAGGTCTTCTTCTAGAACAGAATCATTCCATTCTGTAGGCAATGAGAGTTTGAGTGAGAGACATGAAACTCATGTCTCTAATGTTGAAAAGGAAAACTCTGTTGGAGTTCCTGAGAATGTGCCGATTGAGGAACACACCTCTGCTCCTGAGGATGAGGTCCACACCTCTGAAAAGGTTCCTGAAGATGAACCTGAAGCACAACCTGGCCATGATCTGTTTGATGAGGGTTCTTTTGATAATTTGAGGTTTTCCAACAAAGCTTCAAAGCTGAAATTTGATGAGAATTACAGCAAGAGAGCTGTGTTGACTGAAAGAGGAATTAAATTGGAGGATTACAATGAACCACCCTATGAATTGTTAGAGTTATTTGAGCAAAGGGGCTGGATACATTGGGTTACAACCAGTAGGAGGGCTGTGGTACCATATGTGAGGGAATTTTACTCAAATGCTGAAATAGGTATGATTCATGGGAGACCTGAGATAAACTCTAAGGTTAGAGGGAAGAGAATTAGTTTGAATCTTGAGAAGATTTCCTTCATAGGTCATTTGCCTGTTGAAAGAATACCCGAATCCACACCTAAACAAAAAGCAAAATGGGAGAAGCAATTGCATAAGGACAATTTGGCTAGGCTCTTCACAGCCAACCCTCGAGCTAAATGGACCACTTCTAGGATGTCCAAGTCAGGAATTACTCCCAAAAGTAATATCCTTCACATGCTGGTCTGTTCTTTATTTCTGCCCCATGCTTACAAGTCAACCATCACTCTTGAACAAGCCATGATTATGGGAAAGATGTTGTTAGGCATTCCCATGGATTTACCTTACCACATTTGGTTGGTTATTTCTCATGTGGTAGAGAAACCAGAATCCACTGCTGGGCTGCCTTTTGGAGGTTTAATTACAGAGATAATTGAGCACTTTTTGGGAATAGAGGAAGAGGCAGGAATGGCCATTGTGAAAGCTGCTCCTTTGATAGACAAAATATCCATGAATCGAAGTCGAGGGCAATTGAAGAAGGCTACTTCACCTGCAGTTGAGAACAATCAGCAGCAGCCAGCAGAGGATGAGGCAACTGAAGCAGCCCCCATGAGCACAGAGGAGAAGTTGAAATTAATCCAGAAAAATCAAGAAGTGCTGATGAGGGAAGTGAGTGAGCTGAGACAGGGGCAGCAGAAGCTTATTCGAATGGTGGAAAGCATATTCGAATGGAGTCAAGAAGGGAGAAATGCTTAATTTCAGTACTTCAGCCATGAGCCAGACTCTTTTGTCCTTGAAACCAGATTTTTGACAACAAATCTTTAGAATATTTCAAATATGTTTTGTCAACAATAGGATTTGAATTAATGTTCCTGCTGTTTGTTTCTTTTGATTAGGATTAAGTTGTTTTGTTTTACTTTTGCTACTTAGGACTTTGAACTTTCAACTTGGAATGAATGAAATTTCTGTTTTCTTGGAATTAGTAATGTCATTTGCATAATTTGGATTGAGCTGAGTTGAAGTATGAAATTTTAAAGAGTTGTTGTGATTGCCATGTGTTTTTAAGTTGAAAAGTGTGTGAATGGATTTAGTTTGAGGATTGTTGATCTAACATTTGTCTTGAAGAATGAATTTATGAATGAATAATGTGTTTTATGGATTTCCAGATATAGTGGAGACTTAAAACCTGAAGTGAGATATTTGAGCCTTAAACTTTGTCATGAGAGACTTCATTTACTCTAAGGGCTTTCCAAAAGCTCAAGCTTTTTGCACTTCAAATTACTTCAATAACTCCACTTATATTATTTTGCTTTGGGTGTTTGTGAAGTGATGGATGAATGGAACTAGACTTCTGATTCTTAACTTTTATGGTTGAATGGAAATGAAATCATAGAAATGATATTAGGCCATTTTTCTTAACATTTGAGCTTGGAATGCCTTTCTTTGATGAACATCATCCTTGGAGCCAAGTTTGAGCTTTATTAGAGCATTCATACTTCTTTATTCTTACCACATCATACCTTTAACCATTATGAATGCTCTTTAGCCTTCCCTAACAGATTGGAATACACTGAAAATATTAAGGAAGAGAAATGAACAACACTTTGGGATTTTGAGGTGAGAAGAAAGAAAATGAATGGAATGAGGAAAAGAAAATGTTAAGGGAAATTCTTGATAAAAAGAAAATCAAAAAGGTGGAAACTGTTTTACTTTTGAAAAACATTCACTTGAGGTTAATTCCAATCAAAAAAAAAAAAAAAAAAAAAAAAAAAAAAAAAAGAAGAAGAAGAATTGGAGAAGGGTAGAAGAAAGTTTATTTCAGTGTTCCAAATCAGTTTTTGAATTCTTTATCCTTCCCTTCTATTACCTTATTAAACCTTATGGCCCCATTACAACCCATTGCAAGTCCTAATTGATCTTTGAAAGAATTTTCATTCAATTGTGAAATTTAGGAATTAAGGAATCATGGTCAAAATTCTGAAATTATTTTGCTACATCATTCCTTCATGGAGTTATGCCAAGTCTAATTCTTTCTTGAATACATCGTTTTTGACTTGTTGATGCCACCTTCTAGAATTTGATGAACATTTACTCTTAATAGGGGCATCTTGAGTGAAACCTTGTGTGCTCTATTTTCTTTGGAGTGAATTCCAAGGTGAGATTTGAAGTCAAAACTTGGGAATGAAATGGAATGCAAAGTTCAGGATTAAATGAAGTTCTAAAAGATGTATGTCAAGATTGATAGAGTTAAAAGCTGCTATTCATTCACATTCATTTCACACATTTGGCAAGTTTCACGTCTCTTATAAAATTTTAAATTTTAAACTTTGCTCATGAAAATTTTTGCTCATGGTGTTGACTAGTTCCATATGAATAGCTGAAATATCATTCGAAATTGAAATGAAATTAATGCTTTTGGATTTCTCTCCTATTTCTTCTATTTAGAAGCATTACTAGGGACTAGTAATGTTGTAGTTGGGGGGTGTGTGATTGGACATCAATTGATACATGTTTATACATTCAAATTACACTTGCACACATCATAAAAAGACATAAAATCTATGTTTTGTGCAGGTTTCATCTCTATATCTCCAAAGTGGATTGTGTGTTGATTTCCATCACAAGAACAAGAAATTAAGCTACATTGAGGATGTTGAGAAGAAAGCATGCTGCACAACACATCAAAGGATTGAAGCTATTTCAGAAGAAGAAGAAAATTCAGTTGAAATCAGTGCAAAGAAATCAGAATCACTATTCTGGAAATTTCTGCAGCAGGGGATCGTATTCGAATATGGGTTTACTGTATTCGAATATGAGCTTCTTCACAGCAACGAATTCCATGTGACCCCAACTTCCCCACGTGATGTAATCTGCAATCCAGGGAGGGCAAATCAGGAAAAGATATAGGAGAGAGAAGAAGCCATCATGAAGGGAACATTCGGTTAGAGGAGAGAGAAAAGATATAGGAGAGAGAAGGAAGAAAGAAGTGGGAGGAGACCCACACGACAGAAGATACAGAGGGCATTCGGCTGAGATTGTTCAGATTTCGTAGAGAGAGTTTTAAAGAGTTTTTCATTGAGAGTTCAGAGTTTTATATTGGAATTTTAATTCAGCATTGGAGTTTTGGAGATTTACACATTGAATTCATTCCAATTTCTGTAATCAGATTTTGAAGTCTAAATCCATTTAACTTTCAATTTCAGATTGCAATGTCTTCCAATCAGATTTCCATTTCTGTTTTTCTTCTTTTCAACATGCTAGGCTAAGTTTTCTTGAGCCAAGGCAAGGGTAATGCCCTTCCAATGAATCTCAAGTGGCCGAACTTCATGAATTTACCTTGAGTTTTTATGGTTATCAAATCAATTTGCAGCTGGGTGTCTTAGAACTCATTGATTCAAGACCCGATTAATCCAAATTTGTATATCCTATTGATGAGTTCATAGGTGTTGCTTAACTTAGAACTCTCATGACATTGTTGTATGTGGGTTGCTAGAATTAGAACTCCTATTGTCCTTAAAATAGGTTATGCACATTGAGTGTTTAATCCATGGTTTGTTTCAATTGAAATTAGTTTTCTCAAAAATCAGTACAAATTGATTTGGTAAATTTATAAGCTCTTGGCACTTGAAATTCATTTGGATTGGTATTAAACTTGCCTTGCTCAACCTTTTTATCATTTAATCTTTTAGTTTAAATTCACTTTGCTTTTGGAAAGTTAGTTCAAAATCATCAACCAACCAAATCAGATTTTAATTTTCTATTTTACATTTTTCTGTGAGTAGTGTTTTGTCAAATTAATCTCCATTAGAGTCATTCACTTCATTGCTCCCTAGATCCCTGTGGAAATGACCTGGGACTTACCAGTTATTTTGTGCTTCAACCACACCTTGCACTTGGGGGAAAACTTGTCTTGACTTACCTCACTTAACATTTTCTTTAACTTTGAATTTATAATCTGAATTTTCATTTGAGCTTTTATCTTGAAGTGAGGTAATTAAACAAGAACAAGCACTTGGTATCTCTGACATCGTGATTATTGTGGTAGTGTTAGATTGTGGTGATTTCGCCCGAGGTGAGAGAAATAAAAGAAAAAAGTTTTGGAGCTCCAAGATTCTCTGCTCCATTCCTCATCTTTTCTTTAGATCTGAGGTAGGTGGGACTCATATTTTTATTCTAGATGTTGATAGGAAGATTTTGACATATTATTCGTTGATTATTATTGGGATGTGGAGGATTATGTATATATATGTGTATATATGAATGTATGTATATATTTATGCATCTATATGTTAAGATTTTGCATGTATATTGAGTTATTATTGAATTAAATGTCATATAAACATGTTATTAAGATGTTTGAACATTTATATACGATTGACTATTAAGTTTGTGGCTTGGATGAGTGATTTGGGGTGTTTTGGAATTGAAAGAACCCAGAAATCAAGTTCTGGGCGTTGGTGCCTAGACGTTTTACTATCTAGATGGTGTTGGGTAGTAAGGCTAGATGCTGGCGTTTAGTGCTAGTGTTTGGATAGCACTTGGTAGAATGTCCAAAAATGTTTTATTTTAAATTTCAAAACTCTTGCTCTATGCCCAAAACCATTCATAGTTGATTTTTCTTTTTAAAAGATGAAATGTGACCGGCCCTGAAATGTGTTCGGGTTCTACCTTTCAAGTGCAAGAGGGTAGTCGTAGTTTTACTCGGTGAGAACCGAGGTCATCTCCACAGGATGGGCATTGTTAAAAGCTCTCGACTTGTTCACAAAATTTATTAATAAAACTCAGTTTTTATTTTAGGTTCTAAATGAATTAAATATTAATTAAAGAAATTTAATTTAATTTTAAAGTGCAAACAAACATTCTACTCTAAATTTTAAAGCAAATAAATCAACTCAGAAATTAAATTAAATAACAAACACGATATTAAAGAGACTCTTGATCCAACTTTCAATTCCAGGTAGTTTACTACTTTACTATGGGATGTTTGGGTTCAAATCTGAATGAGGGGTTTGTTCAAAAAATATTGAGAACGTTTTAATCAAAAATCAGTACCAGTAATTTTAATGAATTTGGTTAAAGACTTTTGTTTACGAAAGTTTTTCAAACAAACAAAATCATATTTGAATTCGAATCCTATTTCTAATTTGTCCAAAAATGGTTAACCAATTGTAATCAAAAACCCATGCCAGTGATTTCAATGAATGTGGTTAAAGGCTTTCATTTTTGAATGCTTTCGAAACAAATTAAAATAGGTTTAAAAAATAGTAGATCTCTACACATGAGTTTTCGCAAACCATGTGAAGTGTTTACGTGCATCCCATAGTGTGTCATGAACTGCCCTTCCTTAATTTATTGAATCAAGAACTAGGGTTTTTTACGCTAACATAACTTTAAATGAAACGAAAGCAATCAACAAACTCATATTTAATAGATCTAATGAGCAAAACAACGAAACAATATTATTAAAAACAAAAATGAAAGTAAACGTACCTTGAAATCGAATCCGAAATGTAAGAATGAACAATCACTACTATACGAAGCCTAAGCAAACTCCAAAAAGTATTCAAACCATTCTACGAACATTAAAAATCTCTAAAAACTATCTAAAACTGTACAAAAAATTGTAAAACTAAAGTAGGGATCTCTTTTTTTTGGTTCAGCCGTGCAATAGGGTTTTTAAAGGGGTTACAAAAAAACCCTAAAAGATGAGAATTAAACTCGCGCGCACAGTATACTGTGGTCCAGACCATTTTGGTGGGGGTCCAGACCACAGAACCTTGATTCCCCAAATTTTGCTTCCTCTTGAAGTTGTCTATTTCTTTTGATAGCTTTCTGTCCTCAACTTCCAACATGATTTTAACCTCGAAGACGATTGATTCAGGCTTCGCTAAAACAAAAAAGTTGTAGCCCTTTGAGTCTTCTTTGCAACGCAAAAAGAATCAGGTCAATCTGAATTGTGAGTGAAAAGATATGGTTTAAATACTGACAAGGTGTCAAGCTGGAACTTCAGCTGCACAGCACTTCAACCATCTTGAACTTTAGACCATTTTTTTCCTCCTTAGCAGCCACTTTTATCGCTACTAATCTCAATTATTTCACCATTTTCCCTGCAATTAAGAAGATAGAATCTATAAGTAATAAAATAATGATAAAACTCCAAAGTTAATTACTTAAATGTATCAATGAATGTCAAAATGTGGAGTTTGTAATTACACTTTTCCAGTGTAATCAAAATGAAACCCAAATCATCATCAAACTTAATGAGAATGTATGTTTATATTAAACAATATTTATTTATATGATCGAGCATATCATGTGTGTAGGTTGGGGTTGCATCATCCAGTTTTATTTTAAGATTATTGATTGGCTGAGAATGCCATGTTGATATTATTAATGTGTTGAGGCACGGGTTATATATATGGATGGGATCCATGATTTTGAGAAAATGATGAAATGAGATTTTGAAAATACCGGATGATCCCCAATAGATATATATGACTACAATTTGATTATTCGAACTAAGACGTTAATCTTGAGATGCTATTTATATTAATTTCCTACTTGAGCTAAGCAGATTCCTAACTAGGGATGTAACTTGATTCGCTAACAGAAAGGCCAGGGGATGTAACTCGATTCCCCTAAGCCTTAGCTGACTGGGGGTGTAACTCAATTTTCTAACCACTATTTATGTTGATACTCTACTTAAACTAAGCAGATACTTGACTCGGGGTGTTACACAATTCCTTAGCAGAAGGGCCAGGGAGTGTAACACGGTTCCCCACTTGGTATATATATATGTTAAGATATACATTTGTCATAAGCGTAAATGATGTGGTTGGTAACCCGCGTTGGCATTGGCATTGCATTCCATCATTACCCATATTATTGTTGTGTGTTGGTATCCTGAAGTTGTTAATTATAAGGATGTTTAATACGTGATTTAATAAATGAATAGTTGAGTTGTGAACATAAAGTAATAAGTTAGGAACTACGGTGACCTAATTCTCGAAGTGGGATACATAGGTGGCTTAAGCTAGGGTAGCCTAAGTCTAGTCTTAACTATGGATGATAATAATTGCATTTTATGTAACCCAAGTGTGGGTTTACAACCTATTTTCATAATACCATTATTTTGAGAGATATAAGCAAGATTATAGTATATGATCTGATTGTACAGACCTTAGATCGATCATTGGGAATGGTATTAAAGTGGATTATGTTATTGATTAATGGATGGGATGTATTCAAATATTATTTTATATGAGAATGAATAATGATTTTAGATATATCAATGATTATAATTCATTGTGAATCGAATTTGGATAGGATTTTATTTATTTTATTTAGTTTTTACATTCCCATGATGACTGTCCCAAACTTTGAGGTTAGGAGTGTGACAAAATAGTATCAGAGCACTAGGTTGCGAATACTTTGGGCCCTGGCTAGTGAGGCTTGTATATTTCTATCGTGTCTTACTAATTTTTTAGCGTTTATTTCATGAGTTTAGCATTGATGATCATGGTGTTCTATATTATGGTTGGTTATTGATGTGATTAAGACCAGGATTTTTGCTAAAACCATGACCTTGTTTGTGAGTGACTGATTTGGGTGATTGATAGCAGTTCGATGGACCTACATGTAAGATTTACAAGGTTTTCTGATAATGGTCCTAATATCATGATTGATAATTAGAAGGGATTATGAGAACAAAGAGGATTTTGAATTCGAAATTCGGGGGGCTTGAAGAGCCTAAATTAGTGACTCATGCTTTATTGAGAATATATTCCATTGTTAAATGAGAATAGTAGTGAAAAGATACTAGAGTTGTAATATTAAATGAAATTGACAAAAATGTGAGAATAGGTAAGTTTTTCACTTACTATGTGATGGTTAGTTGTGACTGTAGATTAGTGACAACTGATTTAATTAAGGACACCATAGTCCAAACTTGGGTTGAGGCTAGAGCAATGTTGTTCTTTCTATTATTCGATGTTAAGTGCATTGAAAGAGTTTTAGTATTATTTTTGAGAAGAACGTATGAATTATGAAAGTGTTTCTCAAGAAGTAGTAAGGGTTATATTCTCAAAGGAAGATTGACTTTTCCTAAATTTTATGCTAGGTATTTCTTTTATTTTTGTTGTGTCATTAATTGCAGCACTAGTTATGTTGAGGAAGTTAAGAATTTAATTGAATGAATTATTAGCCGATGATTTTGTTAATATAATATTTTGTCATAAAGACATCAAAAAATTTTAGCTAGATGGAATGATGAAAACTTGGGATTTTGTGCAGATAAGATTGTTAAATTCGGTAATAATCAAGGATGAGCATTAGTTGCTAAAGTTTGGAAATTTGTTTGGTTATTTGTGTCAAAGAGAGTAAGTTGAGTTTTAATTGTTTGAGATGAAAGTTTGAGATTAGGAAATTTTTAATTGAAGTTTTATGATAAATTTTCCAAAGGTTTTGGTTACATTAGTTAAGCATAAGTGAAGTTGGTGATTGATAGCTAGAGATTTGTTAATCGAAGAAGTTGTTATGATCATTCTATTCAAGATTCCTCTTAGTTCAATTGGAGGATCCATTAACTCAGTTAATTTGGAAGGAAATTAAAGTTGTTTAGAGAAAATCTTATGAAGACATTTTAATGGGCTGAAGCACTGGTTGGCTGAGACTTTGGTGTTGGTCATTCTTAGACAGTGAGTGGGTTATTTTGTATATTGTGATACTTTACATGAAGGTTTTGGTTTTATTTTGATACAGGATAATCAGATGGTGGTGTGGGCTGAGATGGTTGAAGCCTCGACAGCATTAATAAAATAATGAAAAGTTTAAGGTGTGTTTGGATCACTAGAGTTTAAAGGTAATTATGTGCATGGTGTAATTTAGTTATAAGACATTATAAACAAATGGAGTACTTAAAGGTTATAGCTTTGATATCTAGCGTTATTCTGATAATGTTAAATTAGTAGCTGATACGATGTATGAGAAGTTACAGAGTTGGGAAGCTATGATAGTTTGTTTCTAGTGAAGTATTTGAAGGAGTATAATGATTTTAAAATCGTTAGAATAATGATGATGATAAAAGTGAAGTAATTTTCTCAAGTTTGAGTTATTATGAATAATACCAATATTATAAACTAGAGTTATTAAGGTCTTTTCTATGAGGTTAAATTTATTAGAAAATGTGGTGTCACTAATTCTCTGACTAAATGACTGAAGGTTATAGTGGGTCATTGGATAAATTTTCAGACAAAAATAATGCAAGGGTTCTTATCACTTGAGGTTTGTAATCGTCCTGGACGGATGAAAGTGTACATAGGTTTAGGATGTTAATACTGGTAAAGTGATATGAGAGGTGATGTGAATGAATCGTGTCTCGTTGCCTAACTTGTCACCAGGTAAAGGTTGAGTATCAGAGATTGGTTGATTTGTTACAATCATTACTTATGGCACAATAGAGACTATGTGATTATGTATTTTGTAATGAGTTTGCTAGGGACTCATAAGAGAAATAAAATTATTTGGGTGATTGTGCATTGAGTAGGCTTATATCCTTCCTGTTGAAATAAAGATTCTATTGATAAGCAGTGTCTACCCTATATCCAGATGATTATTTAGTTATAGGTTACGAAATTATTGATTATGTTAGTTTGAGCCTAGGGAAACTGTGGCAATGGTTGGATTTTATTTAGTGAGATAGGCATCAACAAAAACTCAAGTGACCTAATGTAGATTTAGACAACTCAAAGTAAACACCAGAGTTATATTGATAAACGAAGTTGATTGGAAGGTGAAGTTGAAGATTTTATCTTTAAAAGTTTTACAAAGACCATGTATTATTCAATTTGAAGTTGGTTTTCACTAAGGATTATAGGACCATTTGAAGTTATTAGGAGAATTGGTGGGGTGGTGTACAGGCTAGCACTTCTTTCATAGTTAGCTTGGGTTCATAATGTGTTTCATGTATCAATGCTTTGGAAGTATGTACCAGACCCTTCTTATGTGATTAATAGGGAAGTAGTGAATATTGAGAAGGATGTGACTTTTAAGAATTGACCAATTTGGATCGAGGACAAGTGTGAGCAAGTTTTGTGTGGCACAACCATTCCCTTGGTTCACGTGTTGTGGGAACATTGTTGAGTTAAGGAATCCACTTGGGAGTGTGAATCAATGATACAGTTGAATTGCCCATCCCTATTTTTGGATTGAGCTATGTTATGTAAATTTTGAGAAAGAAATTTTTCTGAGGGAAGAATGTAATACCTAGTATTTAATTTTTGAAAATTTATGTGTTATTTTAGGCCAATAAAATATTTAAAATGAAATTGGGTTGATTTCCTTTATTTTTCTTGGCCCGGGTGTGGCTTGAATTGGTATTGGTTAGACATCTACGCACCAAGCCCAAATATTTTCTTCCATTTCTTTCTTTTTCTTTTCCTTTCTTTTCCTCTTTCTTTTTTTTTTTTATTTTCTCTTGATTGGCTTTCAGGAATTCTAGAGGGAAAATGGGAGACAAGAGGAAGAAGAAGGGAAGAGAGAGGAGAGACAGAGTCAAGAGATAAAATATGTTCCAGAAAAGGAAGATAGTGGATCCTTGGTAGCTCTGACATCATGATCATCGTGGTGGTGTCAGATTGTGGTGATTTTACCCCAAGTGAGAGAAATGGAAGAGACATGTTTTGAGCTCTAAGGTTCTCCACTCTTTTCCTCATCTTTTCTTTAGATCTAAGGTAGATGGGACTTATATTTATATTCTAGACATTCTTAGGAAGATTTCGACATGTTATTCATTAATTATTCTTGAGATTTGGTTTATATATGTGTATACACGAATGTGTGTATATATATGCATCTATATGTTGAGATTTTGCATGTATATTGAGTTATTATTGAATTAAATGTGGTAGAAACATGTTATTAAGATGTTTAAATAATTATATACAATTAATTGTTGAGTTTGAGGTTTTGATGAGTGATTTGGGGTGTTTTGGAGCTAAGGTCCATTGAAAACAAACCCAAAAATCAGGTTTTGGGTGTTGGCGTCCGAATGGCAGACCTGACGTTCGGACGGTGTTTGGCGGTAAGGCCGGATGCTGGCATTTGGTGCTGGCATCCAGATGGACGTCCAGACGGCGTTGGATAGAATGTCCAAAAATGTTAAATTTTAAATTTCAAAACTCCTGTTTTGTGCCCAAACCCATTCATAGTTTATTTTTTTAAAAGATGAAATGAAACCTAAATCATCGTCAAGCCAAATGAGAATGTATGTTTATATTAAATGATATTTATTTACATGATTGAGCATATCATGTATATGAGGATGACATTGCATCATCTGGTTTTATATTGTGATTTTTGATTGGCCAAGAGTGCCATGTTGATATTGTTGATTTCTTGCTTGAGTTAAGTAGATGCCTAACTAGGAGTGTAACTTAGTCCCCAGTAGAAGGGTTAGGGGATGTAACTTAGTTCCCCTAAGTCTTAGTTGATTGGGGGCGTAACTCAGTTCCCCAACTGCTATTTATATTGATACCTTGCTTGAACTAAATAGATGACTAACTTGAAGTGTAACACGGTTCTCTAACAGAAGGGCTAAGAGGTGTAACACAGTTCCTCTGAATCTTACACCCTTGAGGGTATAACACGGTTCTCCACCTGTGAATGTACCGTTTTTAAGAAAAGCAGATACTTGACTAGGGGTGTAACACGATTCTCTAGCAGAAGAGTCAGGGGGTGTAACACAGTTCCTCTAAATTTTACACTAGTCGGGGTGTTCCCTACTTAGTATATATATATTGAGATATACGTTCGCTGTAAATGTAAATGGTACAGTTTGTAACCCTGCGTGTTTTGCTAAGCGTCATCTATCCCAAGATATGGTTGGGTGTAGGTGGAGATCAGAGTATGTATTGGCATTACATTTCATCATTACCCATTACATAAGATTGTATATATCATTATTATGTGTTGATATTTTGAAGTTGTTAATTACACAGATGTTTAATATGTGATTTATTAATGAAAAGTTGAGTTGTGAACATAAAGTAATAAAGTTAAGAACTATGGTGACTTAATTCCCGAAGTGTGATACGTAGGTAGCTTAGGCTAGGGTAGCCTAAGTTTAGTCTTAACTATGGATAATAATAATTGTGTTTTGTGTGACCCAAGTGTGGGTTTGCATCCTATTTTCATAATATCATTATTTTGAGAGATATAAGCATGATTATAGTATATGTTTAGATTGTATAGACCTCGGATGCTCATTGGGAATGGTATTAAAATAGGTTATTAATTAATTGATGGGATGTATTCAAATATTATTTTATATGGGAATGAATAATGGTTTTGGATATATCAATGATTATAATTCATTGTGAATCAAATTTAGATTAGATTTTATTTATTTCATTTAGTTTTTACATTCCCATACCGTCTGTCCTAGATGTTGAGGTTAAGGGCGTGATAAATAGCCTATATAGATCGAGTGTTGAATGGGTTCAATATATAAAATTGTAGACTTGGAGAAGTATCCATTGTGAAAGGCAATAAACTCAGTAAAAAATAGTGTCCTAAGAATGATGTTGAGAAAGAGATCATGAATGTGTCTTACTCTAGTGTTGTGGGTAGTCTAATGTATGCTCAGGTTTATACAAGGCCAAATATTTCACATGCTGTGAGTGTTCTGGGTAGATCTCTTTCTAATCCAGGGCATAATCATTGGGTGGCAACTAAAAAGGTTTTTAGATACTTGCAACGAACCAAAAATTATATGCTAACATATAGAAGAGTTAAGCATATTAAGATGGCGGCTCAAATTTAGATTTCGCTGGTTGCCTAGATGACCTAAAGTCTACATCTAGTAATATTTTCATGATGGCTAGGGAGCAATCTCGCAGAAAATATTTAAACAAACTCTTACAACTTCATCCACTATGCACGCAGAGTTTGTAGCACGCTACGGAGTGATAACACATGCTATTTGGTTGACTAATTTCATTTCAGGGCTTATGGTTACAAAAGCTACTCTAAGACCTTTGAAAATATATTGTGATAATAGTGCTATTATATTCTTCTCTAAGAATAACAAATGTTCTAGTGGATTGAAACATGTCGAGTTAAAGTATCTTATTATTCGAGATCCTATGAAGAATGAAGTTGTTATGATCAAGCATATCAATACAGAGGCCATGATAGCCAATCCATTAAGCAAGGTATTGAGACCTGTCACTTTTAATAAGCATGTTCATGATATGGGTGTTCTAGAATCTTATGATGTACAAGATTAGTGGGAAAGTTTTAACTTGTGTTACTATGTTATCTTAGTATTACTTTTGTAAACAAATATTTTGATTTTTGAACACTATTAATGGCATTATTATTCTTGGTTATTAACATTATTTTATGTACATACGAAATATAATAAATTGTCATAATTTGAGTTTTAGTTATCTCAAATTTAAGTGTTCATGGCTTAGTATATCTCATTGAGATTATTAGAGATATACATATTATAATATGTCTCAAATGTGATATTAGAGATAATAGAGTTTATACTATAATTGATGGATTTCTCCATGTAGCTTACAATTAAAGCATATGTGTAATGGAGAAATCATACGTGAGAGGACTAACGAGCAAGAGCATAAATTTGGATCATATGATTACTTGCTACACTACTAAATCTTAATTCATGTCAATATTGTTGTTAAGATTTCTAATCATTGAAAGTCCTATGTCATTAAAGGATATGTGTATCGCTGCGGTTCGATGTTGATAATCTTGTTGGACTAAATTGTGTAGAAATGTATCGTCTCAACTACATTTGTGTTATTTGTGGCCACCTATGAGTTTAATTATCCAGTCTATTAAGTTCGTAATTAATGTCGTCTAAGTAGGAGAATGTTAGAATATTAACTATTATTAGGCTTCCATTAATCATTTGGTGAACACTGAATATAATATAGTTATAATAAGACATAATTATTTGGGCTTTATTTGTTATGATCCAATTTAGTGTTAAGCCTATACATACCTAATTAATAAGATGTAGTTGGACAACTTAGTGTAGGCCTTTGAGTCTAATAGTAACCCTTAATGGGAGGGCCTTGTTAGAATTTATAAATATAACTTATTGGCTAACTGCCCACTCTATTCTTAATTTTGAAACCCTAGTACTTTGGCTATCCCATTGAAAGCCATCATTATGCATAAGAGAACGAACGGAAGGCCTGGCTATGTGCTACAGTTTTACGCACACCAATCATTCTAAACAATCAAGATGGCTACAATTAATATAGGCATAAGTTTTATCTCTTAATTCTTAGTGTTTAATATTCATATGTGATTCTTTAAGTTTATTACATTTTTTCCATGAAGAAATGTTTGTCTTAATGCAAGTACATAAACTACAACATGTGTTCCATCTATTGCATCAATACAATCTTATAAAACAATAATGAATGAATCATTTTAATAGCTTATAATTAATTAACCAATAGATGAAGAATAAAATATATAAGAAGAAAGAGCAAACCTTAAAGTAGGGATAATATCATTGCCTCAGACGCAGAAGTATACCATTTCAGGTCATTGGGCAGATCATCTTTGTGCCCAATGGACAAATAGCCCGTAAAACTCCTTTAAACCATTTACTAACTATGTAAGTGGAGTTCTGAAAGTGATCCGCAATATTAATATGCCTTAAACTGTGCCCTACAATCTTCTGAAACATGCCACCACCTTTCACAACGCTAACTTTTTTCCCATCTTTCAATGTTTCTTTCTCTTTCAAAGTGTCACAAAAGTTCAAAAAAACATGTTTATGCATGTGAAACAATTCATAACACACGGTTGGATGACCATTCACAACTTCAAGCATGAACATCTTTTGAGTAAGCATAAATTTTCTACGAGGTGCCCTATCCACAATACTTCTTTCATTAGCAATGAAAAAACTAAATTGAATAAGATCTCTATATTCCTCTTCCAAATCATCCATAAGTAAAAAAATCATCATCACTTGGATCTTTAGAACTGGCATAGGAAATCAAACTACATCCAATACACATCTTTTTGCAAAAATATATTTATAATACATAAGTAATTACAATCTAAACAATAAAATAAAATTATTTTCATCATTAAATCATAAGCATGAGAATAACGAACTACACAATAACATTATAATAGTATTACATCTTAAATTTCAAGTACGAAATATTCACTACTAGAAAAGGGAAAATAGAGGAAGAGAACACAGATGATCACTTTAAACTGATCATTTAAAGGGAGAATTAATGACTGTCTAAAGTGATCGTGGTGGCCATTAAGTTAAATTAACATCAACCCCCAAATTTTTCTTATAAATACCCGTATTTTGTGTTTAATTTATTATTTTAAATTTTAGATATTATTTTTGTTTTATTTTAAATTTTGTTTTGTTAAATTTATTTAGTGTGACATGCCTAAAGATTTTATAGATATATTTATGCATGTGTATATGTAAATGTGTTGGGTGTGTTTATTTAGGTTAAGTGAGGAGGCGGGTTTCCTATTAGGTGAGAAAGAAGGAGTTTGTGTTTTGGTTGGTTGTTAGGGAGGTGTGATTCTATTGGCTGAAGTTGTGGCAAGAGTTAATGAAGTGTTAGGGAGGCCAAAGGTCGATGGACGGAAATCTAAACATGGATTCTTTGAGAAGCTTGGGGTAGACTTTAAGAGAAGAATTATGAGGGGTGCTTGTATCCTTACAAGTGAGTATGAATACTTATTGTATATTTAAAACTCTCCCCATTAGAGTCTTTAGTTTTTCCTTCTAAAATCTAACCTAGAGAAAAAGGGAGAGGCAAAGCTTTGGTATTATTTTTACACGATTGTGTGAGAAAGAAGTGAGAGATTCTCTTACGTTGAAAGATTTCTGAAAGCATGTTCATTTCAAATCCATGATTAGCTCGAAGTGAGGTTACCAGATTCGTTACGAGAAGAACCTACTTGAGTTGGTAATAACCTAATACACACCCATCGTCCATGTGTGTAGTAAGGTAGGTAGGGTTAGCATATAGGTTTACTTTTCTTATTATATTTGCAAAAGCATGCTTGTTTGAATATGTTCACGAGTTGGTATTTAAGTCATGTTTATTTTGAATGGGCTATGGAATTTCAGAAATTTAATATTTAATGTTGCAAGGAAATTCTTGAAGGGTTTTAAATCTACATTTTTGGACAAATTTGTGAAGCATGCTAATATATTTTGTATTTAGGGTTAGTTCCTTTTACACCCCCTGTACTTAGGTCGAAAATCACTTAGACCCCCTCAACTTTAGTATTATGCACTAATAGCCTATGTACTATTCACTAATGTGAAAACGTGGATGGATATGTTAAAGTTAACGGTAGGTGTGCTTCATGTTCAGAAAAAGTGCAAGTGTTCAATATTCCAAAAAAATGAATAGACAAAAATGCCCTTAGGTCAAAGGAACAAACTTGTGTGTTGTCTTCTTTTCTTTAATCTAAAGTTTCAGATCAAAGGTGTGGGAGAAGCCATCGAAGGAGTGGGAGAAGTCATCAAAGGTCACATAAATCCCATCTTCTCTACTTCTTCTTTCATTCATTCAAATTTCGACCTTCACTCCTTTGGGTAGCCGGTGATTCACAACCTAACCTGCAAGTTCAGATCTATACACACACATATATACATGTATACATGTGTATATATATGTATGTGTTTGTGTATGTGTTGCTTATTTTTGTTCTAGTCGATGCTTTGGCATCTCGATGAGTTTTGAATTCATATATTTGATTCTGATTTTGGAGACAATGATGAGGAAAATTATACAATCAAACTATGAAAGCTGTAAAGCTATTGATGTTTTTGAAAATCATTACTCTATAAGCCTTCAATTTTGGCAGTTAGCTGATATTTTGATTTTAAATTTCGACATTCATTCCTTTGGGTTTAAAACCCAACTTGTAAGTTAAATCTATACACACACATATATAAATGTATACATGTGTATATATATGTATATGTGCGTGCACGTGTTGCTTATTTTTGTTTAGCCGATGCTCTAGCATCTCGTTGAGTTTTGGTTTCATATATTTGATTTTGATTTTGATTTTAATTAAGATTTCTATGAAGATTTGTGTGATTAGGGTTTTGGTTTGATCTAGGTTTTCTTAGTTGAAGAGGAAGAGGGTAAAATAGAGAAGGGAGTAGCAAAGAAGAATAAGGTAATTTTGTAATTTTATCAGTTAACATAACAACGTTAAGGTTTGTAATTTGGTGAATAGTACAGGGGGTATTAGGGCATAAGATTGAAGTTAAGGGGGTCTAAGTGATTTTCAACATAAGTACAGGGGGTCTAAAGAAAATTAACCCTTGTATTTATAAGATGAGTAAAATAAATTAATCGATGCTTTGAATTTTAATAAAAAAATGGATTTTTATACATATTTTGATATGGACATTTATATATCTTGATGTTTAAGTATTTTCATTTCTGGTTTGAACTTTATAAAATTTCTAGAAAAATAAAGGTCGAAGACTTGCACTGTTTGTGGGCAAGCTGTGAGGTATTCTAGATTTTACAAAAAGCTAGAATCTAGGTAGCTCGAAGCTTCGGGCTACCTGTGCCAAGGCTGTGAGGTGTTCTGTTAGTAACCCGAAGCCTCAGGTTGCCTGCGCCAAGCTGTGAGATCCACTATTTTTCTTAAATCTTTAAATTTTTGAAATACTTTTTATTTTAAAATAGCATGGATTGTTTTATACTATTGTTATAATGTATGAAGGTTGTTTGGGTTCTTATTTTTGGATAACCTTATGTCTTTAAACATGTGATATTTTGAGTTTATGTGGGTTTGTTTACTTATTTAAAAACAAGCATTTATGGGCAATATGGAACTTAGGCCCGGGATACGTTATACTTCATAAAACTTATAAAGTAAAGGATGAATATAAGGAATCTAATCTAGGGAGATTCTTGTGTATGTTGTTCTACTAATTGGAGGATATTGATTGAAATTGATTTTCGATATTGGCAATATGGGTACTAGAAAGAGTGGGTTCTAGAACCTAATGGTCTAAAGCCCCGAAACCAGCACAAGATGGTATAACAACCAATAGGCTAGGAACCTACAAAATGTATTTGAGCTTGCACAAGCGTACATTACTATCGGGGCTGCGAGATCGATTTGCCCACTAGGGTAAGATGAGATGAATTAGGGCTGCAAAACCAGGGTCGTGAGTCCATTTGGGAATGTCAGACCAATTATATCCCATAACTTAGGCTTGGGGATTGATAAGTACATCTAGGACTGTGGGACCGAGACCAGTTGTACCCCAGGCTAAACGAGTACATCTAGGACTGCAGGACTAGTTGTATCCCACGGCTTAGGCCTGGGGATTATTTAGGTTTAATTTTGTGGCCACAGACTAACCTTGCAGAGTATCTAACCTATAATATGATTTTGAGATATATATATATATATATATATATATAGTGATGTGATTGAGATGATGAATTTTGTTTTAGCATGAGACTGTGGAATCATGACTAAGTAACTGTTTGATATAGGACAGTATGATGAATGTGGACATTGTGATATTACTATAAAGTTAATAAAAGAGTTTTATTTAATTTAAAGTTTATTAAGCGATGTTTGCCCTGTAAAGTATTCTTATATGCTTATTTCAAAGCACACATGATTTAGTGCTCACACCCCCTACAGTTGATCTTGTAGGGGCAGATGCTCATGATGGATTGTCATGACCTAATCTACGTGCCAGGGTTGACTAATGTGGGTTATGAGTCTTTATTGTGACATGGTGCATCCGAGATTGCCCAAATGTGGAAAACTACATTTTGTTTTAAAATAGGGCCTTGGTATTACAATTACTATATGTCTCCACATGACACTTTCAAAATGGGTGTGTCAAAAAACCTGAGTTTTGATTCTAGTTTTAAATGTGTTGTTTCATGATTGCATGCAATCATTGACATTTTTAGCTTCATTTCACACTCTTCTTATGAACATTTTATCAAGTAAAATGCATTTTTATCTTGTTTTGATTACTCTTATTGTCTTTGTGTGTTTTGTAGAGGAATGGAGGAACATAGCTCAAGGAAGCCAAATTAGGAGCTAAAAATTGCAAATCGAAACTAAGCAATCCACCTTGGGCACACACAACTTGGGCGCACAAGGCTTGGGTGCCCGACTGTGCTACACCTTGGGCGCCCACTGAGGCTTGATTTTAGGTTGGACTTTCTCAGGACATTGATCATACACTTCGCAGAAGAGCACCTTGGGCGCACGAGACCTTGGGCACCCGCCTGTGTTGGACCTTGGGTGCCCACAGAGAGCAGAATTCCAGCTTGTGTTTAGGACTTTCATCAAACACCTAGAGTGTGCAGTGGCTTGGGTGCATGCCTAGTGAAGCTTAGGCACCCGTGACGTTCCTCCAGCAATCTTTTAACATTAATTTTGAATTGTAATTTTACAACTATACCCCTACGTTGTGTATGCCTATAAATAGGCTAAATACTAATGTATTAGGGGGGCTTTTTAACCTAGATTAGCTGTTTTAATTTTGTTTTTGGGGATTGTTGAAAGAGTTTACATTGTTTTTGCCTAGGATTTACTTTGTAAGTGTTATTTTTTTATTATCTTCATCATTTTTCTTACTTTTATCTTTCGTTTTCACTTTGCAGTAGTTTATCTTCTTTCTTTGCCTTAGGGTTTTCTCTGGAAACATTACGTTTTATTTCTTTTAATCAAAAGTTCAGTGTTTTATTATTTTATCTTTCATTTTCGATTTGAAATACTTTACTTTTACTCTTTTATTATTGGTTTAAGATTCAAACCTGCTTTAGAGTATTTTGAAGTCTTTCGCTTTAACTTTTTCTTACACAATGAAGATCTTTTGATTTTCGAATAGCTTTAGTTTCACTTCTACGATGCTAGGCTAGATCTTTTCTTGGTTTTAACCTAGGAATGTAATGAAATCAAAGGAGATGAATTCGGATATTATGAACTGAACGTAGTTTATCATCTTTCGATTAAAAATGTAAGAATTGTAGTTCTAGGTTAACTTTCAAAACTGAATCACCTGTGACAAAGTTGAACTCTAGTTATGACCTTGCGAACCAAAGGTCAATTCCGTGTCCCGGTGACTTCGAAACTGATTTCAAAAGCCTAGAATCGCAGTTTATTTACAGAAACCTTTTCCAATGTTAAATCTTCCAGCCTAATACTACAGGTGTAGATATTAGATTGAGTAACTCCATATTCGAATTCATCCCTTAGATGACATTACAGGAATAGGTTGAAACCAAGTGTTCTTTTAGTAGTAGTTCGTCTAAGTTTAAAACAAGTGGATTTCTTTCGTATTTAGGTTTTAGCTTTTTTTTCACTTCAATTTCATTTTCACAATTCCAAGTTTGAAAAACCCTAAAAAAAAAAAAAAGATCTTTTCTTCTTTTCTTCTTTTACAACTTTTGCAAGTAATTTTAAAAACAAGCTTTCCACCCCTAGTCACACCCTTGCTCCCTGTGGAGATGACCTAGGACTCACCTAGACTGAACTTCAACTGACCTCTTGCACTTGAGAGTGAACCTCTTTAAATTTTGAGAGCGGTTAAGTTTTTGGCGCCATTGTCGAGGAGCAACGGTTTATATGTGTTGAACTCAGAGAATTTGTTGCTGAAAGTACTTGCTGACGCGGTTGCATTTGGACTTACAGGTGACATCTTGCTAAACTTCTTTTGTCTTATTATTTTATTTTCATTTTTGTTTTATTTTCTTTATTCTTGCTAGGATAGTTAGAGAAATTTATTTAAAAAAAAAATTTTAAAAATCTGAATTGTATGCAACTAAGATCGGGGAGGGTAATTGTAGTTGAACCTAAACTAGTAGACATTTTCTACTTTCCCGAATCCTTTTCCATAAACTCACTTTCCATAGTTTCACTTACCACCTCATCTTTTCATTCAATGGCTAATTTAAGAGGGGAATGTAGTGTGCATGGGGATAATGATCCCCCAAAGGTTCTGGGTTTTATCCCATTGAGAGATCACCTTAACCCTATTTGGCAATCTACACCATCATGCATAATCCTGCCTTTAAATAGGGGAAACTTCACACTTAGACCAAGAATCATCTAACTTTGGCCTACCTTCCATGGTCTTGACTCTGAAAATCCCTCCAACCACCTTAGGGAGTTTGAGGAAGTGAGTAACACTTGTGTTGAACATAATGCCAATAAGGATGTAGTGCGCCTTCAACTCTTTCCATTTTCCCTTAAGGACAAAGCCAAATCTTGGCTTTATTCTCTTGGTCCGTGTTCTATTGGAACGTGGCGTGAAATGCAAATTGAGTTTTTAAAGAAATATTTCCCAACCCAGAAAACTCAGCATTATAGATGACAGATTATCACTTTTCGTGCAAACCGAACGAGAACTTCTGTCGAGCTTAGGAAAGGTTCAATGACCTTTTAATGGCTTGTCCTCACCATGGTTTTACGCCATGGAGATTAGTGAGCATATTCCATGAATCTTTGACTCTTAGTCTTAAGCAATTAGTGTTTACCATGTGCAATGGTACTTTATTTGATAAGACTGCGGAGGATGCCATAGATTTTTTTGACATGGTAGCCAAAGATTCTACTGGTGGGAAAAGGCTTGGTTTGGTTTGGTTTGGTTTGGTTTGGTTTGGTAGCCAAAGATTCTAATGATTGGGAAATTGGACCTCCTTCTTCTTTCGAACATAGGAACCTTATACCTAGTGGTCATTTGGCGTTAAGTGATAGCGATGATTTGCGAGCTAGGCTAGCTGTGTTGCAACATAAGTTAGACTCTCTTGAGCTTAAGAATAAGTTAGACTCCTCCTGTCCATCCTCCTTGGTATGCAAACATTGCCAATTTCTTAGTGACTGGCAAAATGCCTTCCCATTGGACAAAGGTTGATAGAGGTAAGTTCTTACACAATGTGCGCAATTTCTTTTGGGATGAGCCTTACCTCTACAAATATTGTCCAGATCAAATTGTGAGACGATGCATTCCCGACCATGAGATTCATAATGTTATCGAGTTTTGTCATGCTTTAGCTTGTGGAGGCCACTTCTCTTCAAAGAAAACCACCACTAAGATTCTTCAAAGCAGATTTTATTGGCCTTCCATGTTTAAAGATGTGCATAACTATTGCTTGAGATGTGACTGTTGCCAATGTTTAGGAGCCCTATCTAAGCGTAATGAGATGCTCCAATTGTTGGGGGATAGATTTTATGGGCCCATTCCCTAAGTCATTTGGTTTTGAGTATATCTTAGTAGCCATAGACTATGTGTCCAAATGGGTAGAGGCCATTGCCATTCGCACCAATAACCACTGAGTAGTGGTCAAGTTCCTAAAAGAACACATTTTCTCTCATTTTGGGATGCCATGAGCAATCATTAGTGATAAGGGTGAACATATTTACAGCTGGCCTGTAAGTATCCTAGTGTGCAAATATGGTGTGACGCATAAGGTGGGAACTTCTTATCATCCACAAAATAATGGTCAGGTTGAATTGCCAAATAGGGAGATAAAAGGTATTCTTGAAAAGACCATCAATCCCACTCGTAAAGATTGGTCGTTGAGACTAGTTGATGTATTGTGGGTGTACCAGATAGCTTATAAAACCATTTTAGGTATGTCTCCCTATCACCTTGTATTTGGCAAGGCTTGCCACCTACCTGTTGAAATGGAACATAGAGCCTATTGGGCAATCTGACAATTAAATGAGAGTTTGGATGAGACCGGTATTCTTTAGAACCTTCAACTTAATGAACTCAAAGAATTAAGAAATGATTCTTTCGAAAATGTAAAGATTGCCAAGGCGAAAATGAAGGATTTGCATGATAGGCACATTCTTAGAAAATCCTTCTACGTAGGCCAGAAAGTGCTCTTGTATAACTCAAGGTTGCATCTCTTTCTCAGGAAACTTAAGTCTAGGTGGTCGGATCCTTTCGTCATCACCGTAATTTCAGAACATGGTGTATGCGAGGTATACAATCCCCACAATTACACCACTTTTAAGGTGAATGGCCATCGTCTCAAGCCATACTAAGAGAATTTTGTGGCTGAGATTGAGACATGGGACTTATCGGACCCTTCCCCATTTGATTAGAAAGCTTGTACGACATGTTGTATAGTAGTAGAGTTGGAGTTTACATTTCTTTCATTCATCTTTTCTAGGATTAGCTTAGGAGTAAGTGTGTATTTTCTTGTCCCTTTCTATTTTTCTAGCTGTTCGTGTCTTAGAGTGTTTAGAATAGGTTATTTCAATTTGAGGAAAGTTTGGGGCTAAGCATTAGAGTGGAAATTCTAACCAAATGAGTGTGAGCCTTAAAGCAAGGGCTTGCGCGCCCAAGGTATGTGCACCTGAGACTTGTGCGCCCACCTGCTACTCTCTCAGGCGCCCAAGCCTCACTCGGTGCGCACCCACCTGCTATTCCCTTGGGCGTCTGAGGTTAGGCACATGTTCTTTTTATGGGTCACATGAGCTGATTGTTGGGGAGTGTCATTTAAGTGTTCACTCTTCCCATTTTTCTCTTCATCCTCCTTGGTTCGGCTGAAATTGAGAGGGCACTTCCTCCCATGGCCGATTCACCCACTTCACCAAGCCAAAATTCTTCTCTCTATTCTAATAGCTTTCCTCCAACATTTTAAAGTCTAGAGAAGCAATAGCTCAACCATGGGTTTTGTTGAAATGTGGATGTAAGCATTAAGGTTTGAGAGTATCTCACAAACACAAGGTAAGAACACTTACTTGTGGTCTATTTTGAAAATTTTGAGCTAAAATAGTGAAACTATTCTTGTTGGGTGAGTTGTTTTGGATTATTCCTTGAACTCCATTCCAATTTGTAGCTCTCTTTTCTCTATTGCACACCATCTATTTGATGAAATGTTCGTAAGATTTGGAAAGTGAGTTAAGAGGTGGTTTTGAATGGCATTGGGTTGCATTTGAAGCTAAGGGATTGTTTGATGAAATATGGCACTTTGGACTTTGTTGTTTGATAGAATGGTGAGGAGCTAAAATTGTGCCTATCAAGTGTTTAACAAATTTCTTGTGAGAAATTTGGAGTATTCTTGGGCTCATTGTAAATGGTATTTGGGAGCATTGTTTTGCATCTCAATTTGTGAGCCTACTTCAACTTTCTCTTTCTATCCTCACTTGGCACTTGTTTGTAGCAACCATCGTGGGTCGTTCATCAAGCAAACGTAAAACGCAGCCCTCTCCCACTTCATCGGCTGAAGATAATGATTATATGCCAGACTACGAGCAAGAATTAAAAGGGGTTGAGGAGGAGAAAGTCAAGGAACAATTGGGGAATGAGGAGGAAGATAATGAGAATGATAGTGATAATGAAGAAGATGATGAGGAAGATGAAGACGAGCTAGACTATGACCCTCATAAGTTCATTAGCAAGAAAGCCCAAGATTCATTTGATTCATATTGGAGTAAAAGGGCAATACTTTGTGAGAGGGGTATCAATTTAAATCATTTTAGTGAAGAACCAGCCCACTTCAAGACTATCATGGCCACCAGGGGCTGCTCCACTGCCATGGCATTTAGAGCCACTGCTGATCCTAACCTCATTCGAGAGTTTTATGCAAATGCATTTTTAGAGGAAGATGAGGGGTCGAGACAAGTGTACATTACTTTTATGGTACGAGGACAGAGAATTACAGTGCATAAGCGTAGCATTAGGGTTGCTCTTAACATACCAAGGGTCCATAAACCAAGATATCCATACCCTAGTGAGCAGGAACCTCCACTCCCAGTGTTAGCACGATATTTATTTGAGGGAGAGACATGTTCTTGGGGGGTTAGACGACAGTTCCCAAAGAACAAATTGAGTGGTAAATTCAGAATCCTTCATGAGCTCATTTGTTCTCAGATCTTACCCATCTCTAATGATGACTTTGTTAGCCCTGATTGAGCCCGATTGATGTATGCCATGACCACCGGAGTCTCTATTGACTTAGCCTCCCTAAGATGACTATCCTAACAGTGAGACTATAGCAAACTAGAGGCCCTAACAGTCTACCATTTGCTGGATTAATTATCAAGATCTTGGAGAAGTGTCATGTTCCCATTGACGCTAGTTTTAGGATAGTCTGGCCTTTGATGATGTTATCTAGCTCCACATGTGCACGTAGTTTAACTCAATCCAAACACCGACACTCTTCTGCTGCTACATCTTCTACTACGCTTCCGATTCGGCCTATTGTGGGCCCTACTCTGCATTCTGATAACCAAGCATTTGGGGCACGTTTGAGTGCTATAGAAGCTAAGCAGCGTTAGCAACATGGCCTTTTAGAGTCTATCCTTGTTGCTATTCACCCACCACTACCACCACCTGTTCATGACTCTTCATCACCACCGGAGGAGGATTAGGATCCATTAGCTCTGACTTTGTGTTCTAGTCTACTTTTTGTTACTTTAGGACTAGTTTTGTCAATTTAGGTCTGAATTTTAAAGATGTTTTGTATGTATGACCTAAAACTGAATTCTGTGACGATCTTATTTTGGGTGACGTTGAACTTTATTGATGATATTTGAATGATATACTAAGCCCCATTTCCGTTCCTTTTATCTTTCTTCATTTCTTTTATCTTGGCTCTTTTACTTTTGCAGCATGTTCTTGTTAGTTACATATTGCAGCTCTTCAGGTAATATCCATCCTTTTTACCTCTCATTTCTACATTTTGATCTTAACACTAGTTGTTGTTGGAAGTGCTGTTAAAACTAGGTTAGGGGTGTTCTATATTACTTACGGGGTGTCTTTTCGGGTGCGTGCGTGGCTTATGTGTTATAATCATCATGATCTTTATGCTCATACTCATCATGCTCACTTTGCACACTACATATTCACATATGCATCCTACCTCTCACATTGAGGACAATGCCTCGTTTAGGTTGGGGGGTAGAGTTCACATGATGATCATTTATGCTAAAATGGTACAATATTTTTAAAATTTTTGAGCTTAAATGCATGAGATAGCGCATTTGGACCCTACATGTTAGCCCTTTTTAGTATGGTTGATTATGTCTTTAACTGAGAGAATGATAGGTGAGTCTTGTTCAAGCTTTAATAAGAAACTTAGCTTGAATTGAGTGTGTCATGACCTTGTGCACTTTTTGTTTGGACTATCATAGAGAAGAGTTTTATATGCTTAGGGTGGATTTTGTTAACATTGGTTAATTGAGCATCTTTGGACTCGGTAGAGACTTATACCTCTTAATGGTGAGCTTTTAAGCTTAATATTCTTTTACTGAGGGGTTGCACATAATCACAGCTCATATGTTCTTCACCTTGATTTTCAATGCACCAAATGTATCTCACACACATACATAAGATTCATTTGGCATAATATAAGTTGTTACAAGCTTTGAACGTTATGCTAGGCCCTCTTTGTAAGTTTGAGCCTTCTTACTTTTCATTGATCATAAATTACCCTAGGAACCAACTTGGAGCCTTTTAATAAAGTGTGTGATATATTTTTCTTTTCTTGGTCTCCATCTCATATATTAACCCTTACCTTTATTCACATACTTTAAGCCTACCTTTACATGTATTAGGCTGTAAAAGTGCCTTAATGTTAATGATGTGAATGGGAGTCGGGAATGGGAACTTTTGATAGCATATTGAAAGGAAATATAGGTAAAGAATTCAATTGGTATACTTCATTATTTAAAAAAAAAAACAAAAAAAATTCCTTTTAGTCTATGAAATAGTGGGACTTGTACATTGTCTGCAATATTTGCAATTGTCCTAAAGGTAGTATTCAGTATGAATAAGCTTCTTGTTGGTATTCTTGTTGGGTTTGAAAAGGAATTGGGTAAAGTGGGACTCGTGTGCACTTGAACATCTTTATCTCAAGACATGTGCTTGATTCCCATATCTTCCTTTGTTAACCACTAACCCTGGCCAAGTTACAACCGAAACAAAGACCTAGCAGATTCTAAGCAAACAACTCTTGTGTTGTGCATGTAGTGGTCTTGTGTATGTTGTGGTGTGATCTTTTACACATGCATTGGAACATAGTTATGAGCTGTCCACTTGAACTTTAATTCAGTTCACTCAAACGATTGTGGGGTTATGTGTAACTAGGATAGCATCACATGCTATTAGGTGAGTGTGGACCCTTGATGAGTGGATTTCTTTCTATGAGTGGTACCCTGTGAGCTTTTGAAGTCAAAGCCTAGTTCCTTTAATGCTCTTGCAACCTTGTTGAATGAATGAAACAACTTTGTACACATACTTTTCCTATATTGATAGTCCATGCAATTATGTTTAGCACTAGTTACACATAACATTTGGGTTAGGCAACTTGTTGAGATTGAACTTGAGTTACTCTTGAACTTAATCATTTTTTGGTTTTGAGACCAGACCATAGATGTTTGTGGGTAGCATCACTACAAACCCTCACGAGACCTTACTCATCCACTAGGGGGAACCTAGGGGTTTAAAGGGTTTCTCTCACGCGCTAAGTGTGGCCATGTGTCTCCTATGAAAATGGGCCTCCCTTTTAGTTAGAATTATTAGTTTTTCTTTTCATATGAATAATAAAGATTTGCTTGGTACATGTTCATGTCTCTGTGGTCATAATTCTTTCCATTCCTAGGGACTAGTAATGTTTAGGTTGGGGTTGTGATTGCATGCAATCATTGACATTTTTAGCTTCATTTCACACTCTTCTTATGAACATTTTATCAAGTAAATTACATTTTTGTCTTGTTTTGATTACTCCTATTGTCTTTGTGTGTTTTGTAGAGGAATGGAGGAACATAGCTCAAGGAAGACAAGTTAGGAGCTGAAAATTACAAATCGGAACTAAGTAGTCCACCTTGGGCGCACACAACTTGGGCGCACAAGGCTTGGGCGCTCGACTGTGCTACACCTTGGGCACCCACCGAGGCTTGATTTTAGGTTGGATTCTCTTAGGACATTGATTAAACACTTGGCAGAGGAGCACCTTAGGTGCACACACCTTGGGCGCATGAGACCTTGGGTGCCCATAGAGAGTAGAATTCCAGTATGTGTTCAGGACTTTCATCAAACACCTGGAGTGTGCAGTGGCTTGGGCGCACGCCTAGTGAAGCTTGGGCACCTGTGATGTTCCTCCAACAGACTTTTAACATTAATTTTGAATTGTAATTTTACAACTATACCCCTACGTTGTGTACGCCTATAAATAGGCTAAATACTAATGTATTAAGGGGGCTTTTTAACCTAGATTAGCTGTTTTAATTTTGTTTTTGGGGATTGTTGAAAGAGTTCACATTCTTTTTGCTAAGGATTTACTTTGTAAGTGTTATTTTTTTATTACGTTCATCATTTTTCTTACTTTTATCTTTCGTTTTCGCTTTGCAGTAGTTTATCTTCATTCTTTGCCTTAGGGTTTTCTCTGTAAACATTACGTTTTATTACTTTTAATCAACAGTTTAGTGTTTTATGTTAGTGTTTCATGCTGAGGTGACCAGACTTAGGCCTTCTACTCGAGCTGCTTATGCATCCTGTGAATGGATGAGGTCTACATAGCTCTAAGCTATGTTTGTGTCTCACGCATGTGGATGAGGAAAAATAATTAACTCCTCATGCATAACTATAGAAAGGAGCCTAGCTCCAGATGAGATGGTACAATTAGTGCCTTGCACATAACTAGAGATAGAGTTTCACTCTGTTGAAGAGTTCAGCTCCAAGAGAAGAGATAGTTAGCACCTTACGCATAACTGTGGAATTGAGCCCAGCTCTAGGGATACGCCTAGCATATATGAGTGAGTGTCTATCATTTAGGAGAGGAACTTAGCTCAGATCAAGTGTTCAATTCCTGGTGATGATGTTCAAATCTATGTGAAGGGCCTAGGAGCCTAGTGTGATGTGAATGATGTAGTTTTTATGATCAAATATGTTATAGGCATGTTAAATGTGATGACAACTTATATTCTATTATGGATGATAGTTCAAAGATGCATGTCAGATATATCTAAGGGAAGCTATGACTTAAAAATTACTGGCTTAGTCAATCCTAAGTCATCCTAGTCTCTAGAGCCTCGCTTACTTAGGTGAATGCCCTAAATTAATAATAATTTAATTTCTAAGTCAGTATTAACCTTAGTGGGTGTGTGTTTGCATGTTTGAATGTGTTCTGACATGTCAAGGTATGTATAGGCATGTCAAAATATGATACATGGCATGTCATAGTATGTGCTAGCATGGTAAATGATGTCGTAGCATGTCAAGGAATGTGTCGGTATGTCAAAACATGATGTGTTGGTATGTCAAAACATGATGTATGGTATGTCATAGCATGCATTAGCATGGTAAATGATGTCCTAGTATTTTATATTATGATGTAAGATGATGATAAAACATGTTAGCATGGCATAGCATGGTTATGACATGGTATAACATGGCAATATGGCATGTTAGCATGATATAGGATGACAATGACATTATATAACATGGCAAGAATGACATGGCATGGTAAATATGATGTTCGGCATGGCCTAGCATGGTAATGTGACGTTATGACATAGCATAAAATGGTAAATATGATATTATAACGTGGTGTGGCATGATAAAATGACATTATTGCATGATATGGCATGGGAGTATGATGTGGATATGCCATTTGTATGATGTTTGGAATTTTACAAAATTGTCTCAGGTAAATCCGGTCATGCATCGGGTACAACCTGATCTTGAATTATGATCCGGATACCTTTTAATGACAAAGAATTTTATTTACACAATTAAAATTATTCTATTCGAATTTTATTTACACAATTAAAACTATTCTACTCTAATTATGTAAATACATTAAATTAAACAATAAAATAAAAATTTTCTAGAAAGAGAAAATTTTACCGATGCGGGCTTTTTCTAGAGAAAAAGGCTCTAGCCTTGAGAGCCTTGAAAGGGTGCTGGTTGTGGATGAGAAAATGAGGAGCGGGAGGCCCCTATTTATAGATTTTTTGAACCCGAACAAATGTTTTGCATAACTCAGCAAGCAAAAAACATTGCTAGTTTCATTAGGTAAACAAGTTTGCCCAGCAAAGCAAGCAAAACTCTTTGTCAAGGTCATTTTGCATCCCTTTTTGCTAAACAGGAGAGCCAAACAAGCCTGCACAGTGCCTCAAGCAAATAAGATTGCAAAACAAGTCAGGCAAACAAGTTTACAATTCAAAATAGGCAAAAACGTTTGCCACAAACCTATTTGGCAAAGTGTTGGGCAACTAGGCCAAAAGAAGGCCAATTTGACCTTAGCTTCTGGCTCAGGCCATGCTCGACGAAGTTCAGCTTCCATCCAGATAAGTTTAGACCATTCTAAGACCTTTAGCACAGTTTTTTGGAGCTTTTGGGACATTACGGGCACTTTTTGGAGAGAATTAAACCAATTAGGTCAAAATTTGGTTCAATTTGGATTCTCCAAGACTAAGTTAGGTCTATTTAAAAATTGCTACTCTGAAACATGTTGAAATGGATGCACGATCAGCCAATCCTTTGACTTAACCCCTGGAGGTACCATCAAGCAGACTCCTCCAACAATTTTTGGGTATAAAGAACCCAAAAATGCCATCAGTACAATTTTGGGGCATTTTTATGAATTTATAAAAAAAAAATTAACAAACAATGTTGTTAAAATCCTAATTTAAATATTAAAATCCTACAATTTTATGATGTTAGATTGGGAAAACTTGTTTAATTTTATGTTAAATCTTAATAGGGGCAAAAAATAGATAAAATCTCGATTTTAGGATGTAAAATCAGTAAAATCTCAATTTTATAAGCGATTTTACTGATTTTAAAATTAAGTGATTTTTGTATAATTTTATCAAATAAAATAGATTTTTTATGATTTTTTCAAGTAATATGCCATGACTATTTCACTTGTTACCTAATTTTTACAATTTTTTTTATTGTATAACAATATTATTTACTATACTATATAAGTTGAGGACTACGTGTGTTGTTACACCAAATTGACTACTACAAAATAAATATAGTAGCTAAGATGGAAGCCAAGTGACCTATGATAAAATATTATAAATACATTTCAACTCAAACAAAAAGTTAGGATAAAATGAAGTCAATATTTTAATATCAACTGTATAGATCACACCAAACATTTTAACAGTATCAATTGTGTAGTTAGGTAAAAGGAGTATGGAAACAGATATAGAATATTTTGTAAACTTTATTAAAAATTCATTTTATTAATATGAATAAGTTTTGTGTATGACATTTTTCTTGATACATGTTTCTTCTCTCATTTTATTAATAAAATTATTAACTTATCAAAAAATATATGGAAGCTCTAAATGAAAAATGTAGCATGATAGACTATATTTTTATTTTATAGGCATTTGGTAAAATCTTATTATTCTACGATTTGATTTTTGGACTCTCCACCGATTTTAAATAAAATTTTGGCTTGATTTGGGTATTCTGGTTGATACTAGTCTTCAGGTGCATTAGTAAAGGCCATTCTTGACCTCTGGACCAAATTGATTATTGACTCTGAATTCTGACTCTTCTATTAAGGCCAAAGTTATTTGTTTAGTGACTTGAACATGCTTGTATAGTTTGGTGGCCTTCTGCCTTGATCTGGCCCTTTAGCTTGGCTTTTCTATAGCTCTAGGGATACAACTAGTATTTTACTGATTGTTCACTTTTTGTTGAATTTTGACACTTTCACATGTCCTACGATTAAGAAAACTTAATCAGTAGAGCACCATTCAAGTAAAAGCATTAATACTATAAATTTTAAATAAGGGGGTAAAATTGGAGTGTCAACATAGATCTGTGGGATAGACAAGTTAAAAATTAAGTTTTGTTGTTTATTTTATGTATTGTTTTGGATATTTAGTTTTGGGGCGTGTTGTTTTGTAGCCCTCTTTTTAGAATTTATTAGACCTTTGGAGTATTCTAATGGTAAATATAGTATTATTATTTTGCTTCGCTCTGATTCGTATTAGTTGTATGGTTATATATGTTTATTTTGTGGGTTTATCCCCATATCCCTGGGTTATGGATTTTCAGGGCGTGACAGCTTGGTATCAGAGCCTAGGTTTAGGAATACCTAGGGATAGTGGGAAATTTTATGGTTTGGATTTATATGTTTGAAGTGTGCTATATATGTTTAAGGTCTTTGATTTTAGATCTTATACTTACTTTTCTTTGTTTCTAGCATTATGGCACCTAAAGTTTGACCGACCCTAAATTGTGTTCAGGTTCTACCTCTCAAGTGCAAGAGGGTGGTTGTAGTCTTACTTGGTGAGAACCGAGGTCATCTCCACAAGGAGGGTTTTATTAAAAGCTCTAAACTTGTTCTCTTAGTTAGTAGGTGAACCTAACTTAACCTAAACTAAATTTGGATTATGGGAATGCTTAGATATGGGTTTAGTTGAGGATGGTGGAGTGAAGGAATTAAACTAAAGCAAAGGTATTAGAAATAATATTAACTAAAACAATCTTGACTACAAACCAAATCTGGTATTGGGGTGATAATAGTTCTCTCAAATGCATTTATAACTCAACTCAACAACCACACATGCGTTGTTGGGTCAGAAGATATTCTTTGAAATATGATTTGTGGAAACCTTAAAGTAAGTAGAGGCTTCTGAAAATAGTTTCAGGTTCACCGGAACATTGAATCAAACACCTAGTATGCACAAGTGCAATCGAGCTTTGATTGTAACACAGGTGAACCGATTTTATAGAAAAGCCTATATTTTGGTTTTACAAAATAAATTCTAAGTCACCGAACCATTGAATCAAGCACTTGATATGCACGAGTGTGAACTTGTAACCAAGTGAAGATTGTAATATGGGCAACTTGATTTCATAAGAAAACCTAATTTAGGTTTTGGAAAATAAGAGTCTAACTCACCAGGACATTGAACCGAACACTTGGTGTGCACAAGTGAAAACTTGTAACTGAGCTATGGTTGTAACACGAGTGAGTAGGTTTCATAAGAAACCTAGCTTTACCAAGAGATTTCAATTGAAAGCCATGAAAAATATTTTCTTGAAAACCATTTACATCCGATTAAACCATAACTAACCCCAATACTTTCAATGGCTTAAAGCTAAGAATAAAACTAAGCTACGAGCATATTGAAAATCTAAACTAACAAAACATAATAATATGTTAAAGAAGAACAAGTGCAAGGAAAATTAAATCAACACAATGACAAAATAAAACGAACAAAGAAAGTGCGTTGAAATTAAACTTACGAATATTGAAGTACAACCAATCCGAAATGAAGACTTGAAAGCTTAAACCCTAACCCTAATCTAAACTAAACTAAGAAAATAGAGAGAAAGGAGAGAAGAGGGAAAAACGTTTTTTTCTTAATCCGACGTTCTCTCTTTTTTTTATAAATTTTTTTACTCAAGGGTAAAATTGGTACATCAAATATAATAAAGAAATCCACTAGTCAAGGTTGACGGGCGCCCATGGTAGGTGTGGGGCGCCCCTAAAGAACATCTCCCAACTGTTTGATAAAATTCCTCAAAGAGTAGCCAATTTCCCCCTCTCGGTAGGTGCCCATGACCACTGAGGGGCGCCCATGGTCAAGGTGGGGCACTCGTCTGCAACCACAATGAATAG
Organism: Vitellaria paradoxa; assembly: GCA_019916065.1. Lineage (NCBI taxonomy): Eukaryota > Viridiplantae > Streptophyta > Magnoliopsida > Ericales > Sapotaceae > Vitellaria > Vitellaria paradoxa. The sequence goes on along the minus strand of CM034243.1, from coordinate 18,130,238 downwards.
TGCTTCTTAGACAGCTTTATGTCCCTAACTTCTGACGCGATTTTGACCCTCAAGATGATTGATTTGGGCTTTGGCTAAAACATGAAATTTGTAGCCCTTCAAGTCTTGTTTCTAACGCAAAAAGAATTGCATCACTTGGAGTTGTGAGAAAAACGTTATGGTTAGAAAACTAAGAGGGTGTTGAGCTAGAACTTCAACCGCACACCACTTCAACCATTTTGAACTTCGAACCATTTCCTTCTCCTTGGCAGCCATGGTAGTCGATCTTATGCCTTGGGATGGCTCTTGGAAAGTTGAAGAAGTCTTGGGAGTCTTTGGACTTTTCTTGCACTTTCTTTATTCTAGCTTGCCTTGGCTCCTCCTCACATGCAATCTTGGTGTTGTTTAGGCCAAAAGCTCCAAGTTATATTACCTAAAAACACACAAACAGCAATAATGCATGGAAATGAGATAATTAAGTTAATACCTCGCCATTAACAAGCATAAGTGCATAATTAGCTTACACAAATGATATAGAATTGTATAATATTGCAAGCTAATCAAAGTTATACTAGTTGCTAAGGAGAGGGGCCGTGGGTGACCCAAAGGTCATGTGGCTCAGGCTGGTTGTGGCTGTGGCCATGGAGCTTAGACTGGTTTGGGCTGTGGGGCTCTAGCTGAGAATGTTCATCTGGACTTGACTCTGTCTAATGCGAGTGCAGGGTCTAAGGCTCTGCTAGGAGTGACTCCAATGCCATAACAAGAAGAAGTGCAATCAGAACGACCTTCGATTCAGACACCTAGGGCATTTGATTTGGTCACTTTTATGCACTAGGAAGCACTAGCAATGGTAGTATTAGTAGGAGGTAAAGCTTAGATAGGACCTCTACTAGCTTTTAGTCAGCCAGTAAGTTCTTTGGAGCGTTTCAAGAGGATGAAGCCTCCTAGTTATGACGGAGTACCAGACTTTGATGTTACTAAGGGATTTCTCAATCACTGTGAGAAGATCCTCAAGGCCCTTCAAATCAGAGACATTCAAACGAGGATTTCCCTTATCACATTTCACTTCACTGGTGATGCTGCTATGTGGTGGAGTTCTACAATGGCCTTGACTTACGTGAGATTCCAGGAGTTGTTCCGTGAGCATTTTCTCCTTATTACTCTCAAGAACATGAAAAGGGATAAATTCATAGCTTTAACTTAGGGGACGATGATAGTGCTGGAATGTGAATATCGGTTTGCTTCTCTCTCCATATATGTTCCAGAACTGATATCCACAAAGAGGCACGGATGTATATGATTTGAGAGGGGCTTAGGGGTGGTAATTAGAAACAAGGTTATCCTACTCGAATTAGATGACTACAAGATCTTGACCGACCGAGCAATGGCTATTGAGAAAGACTTGAATGATATAAAGGCTATGAATGAAGGTAAGCAGGAAAGAACAATGCTCCTCAATCATATAACAGGAATAAGAAGTAGAATAGAAAAGGACCTAGTAAGTCCCAGCCACAGTGATTTCAGTAGAGGAGTGTGGCTCTTACTCAATCAACTAGCAGGGCAAAGTCACAGGGCCTAATTATGTGCCACGTATGTCACCAGGCAGGGCACAAGAAGTATCAATGCCTAATGAGAAATACACCAGCCAGAACCAATGAGTGGTTTGAGCTATGATTTGAGCAAAGATTAGGACCGTCGACATGTTTCTCTTGTGGCCAGTAGGGCTATATCACCTGAAACCTCAGGGTATTAGTACAGTAAAATTTCAGTAACTGACACAGTTTTTCCAAAGTAATAGGCTAGTAGCATCTTAGTTCTTCTAGAATCAGTATTAGTAGGGCCCATAGTATGGTGCCCTAAGTGCTCAAAGGATAGTTCAGGGTGGTACGCATCAGGGGCAGAGATGCGGTAGGCTGCCAGCAGCTCTCACTTAAGGGAGGGTATTTTTAGTAGCTCAGACTGAGGGACCTACGGAGCCAATTATGACTCGAAGTACATTTATAGTTTTTGCTACGCATATTATAACTTTGATACATACTGGGGTTTCTCATTCATTTATTTCTGAGAGTTATGTTTTTGTACTTGGTTTACCTGTTGGGCTTTTGTCTCCACCCATGCATGTTGAGAACTTAATCAAGGGATTTTCTCAGTTGAGTAAGATTTGCAAAGGCTTTGTGATGTCTATTCGGGTGGGTAATTCAATGGAAGATTATTAGTCTTCTCACATGTTAAAGATGGAAATTTTTTATATGATACTCGGTATAAATTGGCTGGTAACCTACCAAGCATTTATTGACTATTCCAATGGTCATGTGACCTTGCATACTCTTGAGGAAAATGTGATCAAGTTCACGGGGGATTGCTACAGTTCTCGAATTTCACCTTCTATTGACAGATAAGAGTGAGTGCAACTTTGTAGCCTGTTTGCTAGCATAACCACGGAAGATGAGGAACAGTGTGTGACTAAGTTACCACATGTTGTTTGTGAATTTTTAGAGGTGTTCCCAGAAGACTTGTTTGGGTTACTGCCAGAAAGAGAGATAGAGTTTGTGAATGACTTAGTTCCAGGGACTAAGTCAGGGACTAAGCTGAATTTCACCTTATCAATTGGCACCTACAGAGTTAGCTCAGTTGAAGGCTCAAATTAAAGATTTGACCTCAAAGGGTTTATCTAACCTAGCACATCTCCATGGGATGTGCCACGCTATTTACAACAAAGAAGGATGGCACAATTAGAACATGCATTGATTATAAGAAACTGAACAGAGTCATTATTAAGAATAGGTATTCCTTACTGAGGATTGATGACTTATTTGATCAGTTGAAGGGGTTAGTTTGCTTTTCGAAGATCGATATGAGATCAGGTTATTACCAGTTGAGGGTGTGAGCAGAAGATGTCCCCAAGACAGCATTTAGCACTCAGTACGACTATTACGAGTTCCTAGTTATACCATTCAAGTTGACTAATGCACCAACAGTGTTCATAGATTAGATGAATCGGATATTCAGTAAGTATTTAGATCAATTTATGGTTGTCTTTATTGATGATGTGTTGGTCTACTCACAGTTAGAAGAGGAGCATAAGAGGTATTTACGGATTGTCCACTAGACCTTGAAGGACAATCAACTGTATGCCAAATTTAGCAAGTGTGAATTCTAGCTCCGAGAGGTAAAATTCCTCAAGCATGTGGTGTCTGGTAAATATGTTGTGGTGGACTATTCAAAGGTAGAAGTAGCTATGGATTGGCCAAGGCCAACAACTATATTTAAAATTCGTAGCTTACTGGGGTTGGCAAGATACTACTAAAGGTTTGTTTTGGACTTTTCACTACTGGGCCAATGACGAGATTAAGTCAGAAGGGGGTCAAGTTTGTGTGGGATGAGGCTTACAAGTGTTTATTCTAAGAATTGAAAAAGAGATTGACAACTGCTTCAATGCTTATGAAAGGGGATTGGGATATGTGGTATACTGTGATGTATCTAAAGAAGGGTTGGACTATGTTTTGATGCAAGGAAGGAATGTAGTAGCTTATGGGTCTAAGTAGTTGAAGACTCGTGAGAGGAACTACCTTATGCATAATCTTAAGTTGGTAGCGGTTATTTTTCCACTTAATAGCTGGAGGCACTATCTCTATGGGAAAAAGTTTGAAGTCTTCTTCGGCTACAAGAGTTTGAAATACATCTTCACTTAGAAGGATCTTAATATGAGGCAAAGAAGATGGGTCAAGTACATGGAGAACTTCAACTTTAAGCCACATTACCATCTAGGTAAGGCCAACATGGTTGCTGATGCCTTAAGCCGAAAAACCCATGCTACCTTAGCCAGTGTGGCAGTGTGGGAATGGAGAATGATGGAAAGTTGGGGTGAGTTTTGGCTTGACTATCAAGAGACTGAGGACTGACAGTGTTATGTTCTGCAGTGGTTCATTCTACATTACTAAGCAGAGTTGTGGAGGCCGAGGGTAATGATGTTAAGGCTAATGAATATTGTGTATAGATGGGTAATGACGAGGGTAACCTGGTTGGACGACAGGATCAGATGAAGGATTGAGATTTCAGGGAAGGTTGTTTGTTTTAATTTTAATTTAGGAGACAATTTTGAGGGAGTTTCACCAGTTCAAGTTTGCGATACATCTCGAAGGGACAAAGATCTATTAAGATCTCCACCAATGGTTCTATTGGGCTAGATGAAGAGAAATGTAGCTGAGTTTGTGAGCAAGTGTTTAACTTGCTAACAAGTGAAAGTGGAGCATCAAAGGCTAGTAGGATTGCTTCAGCCATTGTAGGTTTCAGAATAGAAGTGGGAAAATATTATAATGGACTTTGTTACCAATTTGCCTAGATCTCCCAAGAACTATGACAACATTTGGGTGGTGGTGGATAGGTTAACAAAGTCAGCTCATTTCTTACCGATTTGTTTAACTGATTTAATGGACAGCTTGGCCTGATAGTATATTCCAGAGATTGTGAGGCTACATGGAGCTCCAGTTTCAATTGTGTCAGATAGAGATCCCCATTTTGCATCTCATTTTTGGCATAGTCTCCAGCAAGCCATGGTTATAGAGTTGATGTTCAGTACCACCTATCATTCTCAGATAGACAGACAATCTAAATGTACCATTCAGATTTTGGAAGATATACTGCAAGCATATGTTTTGGACTTTTAGGGTGGTTGGGGGGCGCATCTTTGATTAATGGAGTTCATGTACAATAACAACTATCAGTCTAACATCAAAATAGTGCCTTATGAGGCATTGTATGGTAGGCCGTGCAAATCTCCTATCTATAGGGCAAAAGTTAGAGAGGTAGCTTTGTTGAACCTAAGATGGACCAAGAGACAATAAAGAAGATTAGAGTTATCAAATAGAGGATTAAGACAGCGTGTAGTCGTCTGAAGAACTATGCTGATAAGAGGCGCAGACTATTAGAGTTCAAGGTGGGAGACCATGTGTTCTTGAAGGTCCCACCATGTAAGGGATAGTTCCGATTTGGCTGTAAGGGCAAGTTATCACCAAGGTTCATTGGGCTATTCAAGGTGTCAGCTCTGGTTGGCAAAGTGGCATATCGGTTGGCTTTGCCACCGAGACTAGTTGGGGTGCATACGGTGCTTCATATGTCCATATTGAGGAAGTACATCCCTGATCTATCATATGTTTTGAATTAGGGAGAGCTTGAGGTTGATTCGGATGTTTCCTACGAGGTAAAGCCTGTGAGGATTGTGGATTCTTGTGAGTAGGTTCTTCAAGGGAATACTATACCGTTATTCAGATGCTGTGAAAGCATCATGGGGTAAAGAAGTCGACTTAGGAATGTGAGCAAGATATGAGACATTGTTACCCTAAGTTATTTTCATGATCTTCTTGATCCTTCTTTTGTTTTAATTTTCGAGGACAAAAACTTTGTAAAGAAATGATGATGTAAAGACTAGTATTTTGTATTTAATTTATTATTTTAAATTTTAGATTTTATTTTTGTTTTCATTTTAATTTCTATTTTGTCAAATTTATTTAATGTGACATGCCTAAAGATTATATATATATATATATATGCATGTGCATGTGTAAATGTGCTGGGTGTGTTTTTTTTCCGGTTAAGTGAGGAGGTGGGTTCCTATTAGGTAAGAACGGAGGAGCCTATTTTTTGGTTGGTTCATAAAGAAGTGTGATTCTATTGGTTGAAGTTGTGGCAAGAGTTAACGAAATGTTGGGGAGGCCAAAGGTTGGCAGATGGAAATTCAAACATGGCTTCTTTGAGAAGCCTGGGGTAGACTTTAAAGGAAGAATTATGAGGGGTGCATATACCCTTATGGGTGAGTATGAATACTTGTTGGATATTTAAAACACTCCACATTAGAATCTCTAGTTTTTTCATCTAAAGTTTAACCTCGAAAGAGAAAGAGAGAAAGAAAGAGCTTTCGCATTATTTTCACAAGATTGTATGAGAAAGGAATGAGAGATCCTCCTACATTGAACAATTTTTGAAAGCGTGTTCGTTTCAAATCTATGATTAGCTCAGAGTGGTTATCGGATTTGTCAGGAGAAGAACCAACTTGAATTGGCAATAATGCAATACACACTGATAGTCTACGTGTGTAGTAAGGTCGGTGGGGTTAGCATATAGGTTTACTTTTCTTATTACGTTTGCAAAAGCATGCTTATCTGAATATGTTCACGGGTTGGTATTTGAACCATGTTTATTTTGAATGGGTTATGGAATTTCTAAAATTTAATATTGAATGTTGTAAGGAAATTCTTGAAGACTTTTTAAATCTACATTTTTGGACATATTTCTGAAGTATGCTAATATATTTTGTACTTATAAATAGATGAGTAAAATAAATTAATCCATGCTTTGAATTTTGATCAAAATGGATTTTTTTACATATTTTGATGTGGGAAATTTATATATTTTGATGTTTAAGGATTTTCATTTCTGGTTTAAACTTTATAAATGTTTTTGGAAAAATAAAGGCCGAAACCTCACGCTACATGCGGGCAACCTACGAGGTATTTTAGATTTTACAAAAAGATGGAATCTGGTAGCTCAGGGCTTTGAGTTGCCTGTGCCCAAGCTACAAGCTATTTTGTTAGTGGCTCGAAGCTTCGCGCTACCTACACTCAAGCTGTGAGGTGTTCTGTTAATGACCTGCCTCAGGTTGCCTGCACCCAAGTTACAAGGTCCACTATTTTTCTTAAATCTTTAAATTTTTGAAATACTTTTTATTTTAAAATAGCACAGATTGTTTAATACTATTGTTATGACGTATGAAAGTTGTTTGGGTTCTTGTTTTTGGTTAACCTTATGCCTTTGAACATGTGATATTGTGACTTTACGTGGGTTTGTTTACTTATTTAAACACAAGCATGTACGAGCAACATGGAACTTAGGCCCGAGATATATTATACTTCATAAAACTTATAAAGGCTCCGTTTGGAGCTCTACCAAATAAAATAAAATCCTACAAAACTCTATAAACACGAATTACGAGATAATAAAATTTAAATTCTTCACTTACTGCACGAATTACGAGATATTTACTTTTTTAATTTTATTTTATTTTATACACTTTTATACAACTCCAAACACACCCAAAGTAAAAGATGAACATAAGGAACCTAATCTAGGGAGAATCTTGTGTATGTTGTGCTACTGATTGAAGGCCGTTGATTGAAATTGATTTTTGATTATAGGGTCATTACAGGTACTAGAAAGAGTTGGTTATAGAAGCCAATGGTCAAAAACCCCCAAAACCTGTGCAAGATGGTATAGTATAACCAATAGGCTAGAAACCTACAAAGTGTATATACGGCTTGCATTAGCGTATATTAGTACTGTAGAATCGGTTTGCCTACTAGGGTAAGACGAGATGGACTGGGATTACAGGACCAGGACCATAAGTACATTTGGGACTACGGAACCAATTATACCCAATGACTTAGGTCTAGGGATTGATGAGTACATCTGGGACTACAAGACCAGTTGTACCCCACGGCTTTAGCTTGGCGATTTGATGAGTACATCTGGGACTGCAGGACTAGTTGTACCCCATGGCTTAGGCTTGGGAATTATTTGGGTTTAGTTTTATGGCCATAAACTAACCTTGCAAAGTACTTGGCCATAGTATCATATTGATATGTATATATATATTATGATGTGATTGAGATGATAAATGTGGTTTTAACATGAGACTGTGGAATCATGGTTTAAATAGCGATTCAATTTAGAACAGTATTATGAATGTGGACATTGTGATATATTATTATGAAATTGATAAACAAGTTTTGCTTAATTTACAGTTTATTAATTGCTGTTTGTCTTATACAATTAAGAAATTTATTCTTATATACTTATTTCTGAGCACACGTGATTTAGTACTCACCCCCTACAGTTGATGTTGTAAGGGCAAATGCTCGTGATGGATCCATAGGATAAACTAGCCGAACATTAGTTGTTTACTGTTTATTTGATGTATCGTTTTAGATACTTGGTTTTGGAGCCTAGTTCGACGTAAATTGTTTGTAATCCTCTTTTTGGCATTTGTTAGACCTTTGGAGTATTCTAATGTTGAATATCATATAATTATTTTTCTTCTGCTCCGATTCATATTGGTTATATAGTTATATGTGTTTGTTTTGTGGGCTTATCCCTACGTCCTCGAGTTATGGATTTTCGGGGTATGACATTTCTCCTTTCCCGTGCTGCAACTTACTCTGGCTTTTTTCTCTCTATCAACTCTCTGTATCTCTCACTCTCCTTAGCCCAGCCCTTCTCCTCGTCCTCTTGTTATTGTTACTGTATTTAGCCTCATAATCCTACAAGTAGCACCGTCAACGATGCTATACCACCCTATGACCACCAACACCGCTACTGTAGCACCCACAACCACCACTACTAATGTTGCCCTACATCGTGATTACATTTGAAAAGTGTAATTGCATATTTAACAATTAGGTCATAAATCATGCATTTGTTTAATAATTCTATAATTTTTGGTTATTTTTAATATTTATTCTATTTTGTTTTCCAAATGCAGTGAAAAGAAGGAAATTATTGAGATAAGTGATGATGAAAGTGATGAAAAGGGCACAGTGGTCCAAACATATTGACAATTGGTCTAGACTAGAGCAAGGGCACGACTGGAGAATAAGGAGAAAGACAAAAATTAAGGCTAGAACCTTACTACTATCTAGACACCCACTCGGTTAGTCTAGACACCTGCGAGCAACATGCATGGGAACTTAAGATTTAGGGTTTAGGTTTAGACTATATATAGATAGTTTTCTTTCAGCTGTCATATACGTTTTCAATTATTATTTTTTTCAGAATAGTAAAATGCGTTTAGGAGTTTTTAATTTGGCTTTTTGAGTAGTTTTGGTTTTCATCACTTGTAGATTTTCTAATCGTTCTACTTTGAAGTACAGTATTTCATTTTGATGCTTGCTTAATGAAGTTTATTTCATGTTTTATTACTGTTTTCTTTTATAGACTCTGTATTTACCTTAAAATAATGTTAGGCTAAGTTATTCAACCTTAATTTAATGAGTCAAGGAAGATGGAATACTAGGATCGATATGATGTGTGTAAGTTTACGTAGGTGATGTGAAAACATCTACGCATAAACCTACATTTAATTTCGGATTTGATTTCATTTATATCAAAAGCTTTCATAAACGGAAACCCTTAATCATATTCTTCGTAATCGCTGATAAGAATTTTTTGAATTAAATTTTCTATTATATTTTTGAAATAAATGATTTTGATTCGAACAAAAATATTATCAAAGAAAAATCTTCCAGTTTTATAATCATAAATGTGAACATAAAACTGTGTTTTTGAAATTTTAAGGGTTTTCAAAAGAATATTTTCTGATTTAATATTTCTTTATGTGAATTTTAAGTTGTGGTTAAATGCACATTGGATTGTGAATTAGTATTTCCACTCGAAATTGATAGTTGGATCAAGGATTGTTTATTATTGATTTCAATCTTACTTTGATTTAATTTGCTGCTTAAAATTTTATTTATTGGTTGTTTCATTATGTAGTTATTTTATTGGTTGGTTATTAATAGATAGATTTTTATTGTTTAATTTGTTTAATTGAGAAATTTAGTTTTTATTTTATTAAAAAAATGTGTTCAACTCAAACTTTGAAAATTAGTAATTGTGAACTAGGTAGTAAATTGTTTATATCTTCTGAAACTTAGAAACTACTTTTGGGGGGGGTATTACTTAGAAACTATTACGTTACTTAGAAACTATTACATTAGGTTTCCTGGGGATTCGACCTTATTCTCGCCGAGTTGAAACTACACCACACACCCTTGCAGTTGGGGGCTTTTTTTAGACGCAACATTCAGATGCGGTCACCCTGCAACCCCACCACCACTACTACTACATCATCCCTTCAACACAACTCTTCTCTTTGCCTATCTCTCTCTCTCTGACTCTCTCACTGGTATTTCCCATATATTTGCAAATAAAATATTATTTAATAATTTTTTTATGATAACTTTTGTGTGATAATTTACTTAACAATTGTTATTCTTTAATTTTATAGTTCAACTACTTGTTGGATTATGAACTGAATCAGGATATTCAAATTTGATTATCAACTGAATAAGGGCTATTGTTTTTAAATTTGATTGATTAATTAATTGTTGAATTTTATAGTTAAATTGTTAAATTGATTAATGGTTGAGTTGATTGTTAAATTTTATAGTTGAATTTTATGGTTCAATTTTTGAATTGATTGATTGTTGAATTTTATAGTTCAATTGTTGAATTGATTGATTGTTGAATTATTGTTAAATTGTTATTTAAAAGTGAATTATTATTTTATTGTTAATTTGGTTAGAAATTTAGTTTTAAATTTTGTGTGATAAGTTTGTAATTGGTAAAATTTTGTGTTCATCGTTTCTCATTTCTACATTAAATTTAAAACATGTCTCTTAATGTGGGATTAGTTGTGGATCCAATTGCATATATTTTGATATTTATAGATCATACCTTAAATTAGGGTTAATTTTTAGATTGAGAATCGATTTTTTTTTTAATTTTTTTAATTTTTGGATTGCTTCGGAGTGTTTACTTAGTCATTTTTGGATAGAGTTGTTGGACTCTTTGCAAGATTTTTTTTTTTTTAAAATAAATTTTCTTTTAAGAAAAATAAGGTTAATTACTAAAAGTTTAGGGATGAAAATGAGAAAAAAAATTAATTTTAAGAAAATTTGATTCGACTTAGACATAGGTTGTCAACTCAATTTGATAAAGTAAAAATCTTTAAGATGACTTTTGGATGAATAAAACAAATAATAAAAGAATTGAAAATTTAGTTAGGATAAAAACATTTATATTCAACATCAAAATCTTATTAAAGTTTTAGCCTTTTAAAAATTAAGGAGATATGCTAAAGATTGTCCAAGATCAATAAGAAAAAAATATAGACTTCTCCAACAAGAAACTAATTCAAGATGATATATAAAAAAGATGACATAGATTTGGATTCAAGGGAAAAATCTGCAATACTTTGCCTAACGTAACAAGAGTAGCTTTGAGGACCAGTGACAAGGTTAATGCATAATTGAACTAGTGAAACCATCAAATTGGATCAAATTGATCCTTTTGATTCAGTTTGATTTAGTTTTTTCAATCAACTGAGCTAGTCTTGCAAGCTTAAGAGAATTATTTATTAATTAATCAGCCAATTTGAAAACCCTAGCAAGGCTCCAGAATTATTTGTCACCCAAAATGAAAGTCTCAAATGAGCTATTAGTTTCAATGTACAAGAATAAAAATAATATTTCTCAATTATTAGGTTCATGCATATACACTCATACATATTGAAAATAAACTTAGACTCGTTTAAAAATCGTATTACGGTGGTCATTTTGTCATCATTGATATAAGGAGTTGGGTCTTTTAAGAACTAGTTCATTGTTCTTGTGATAAGGGAGCAGAAATAGATGTATTTGATTCTTCAATTGTCTAGTTTGGATAGTTTCAAAATGCAATGATCCATCTTGTACTTAATATAACTCATGCAAGTTCTATATTGGGTAAGGTTTCATATAACTACTCCCATTGTTCTTTGGGTACATACATGAATATAAGTAGCACTATTTTATGTTGTGTACATGGAGAACTATGCGGAGATACTACTCAAATTTTGTCTGACAATAAAACGAGGCATTAAAATTTGGATTGTGCATTCTCAAATGGGATAGAACTAACCACCTTTAGTGAGAAGTTTTGCGATTTTTTCAAAATAACATACATAGAGGATTCATACATTCATTAATCAATTACTAAAAACATATTTCATTAACTCATTTAGTATGATTGATGACATCAGGCTTAAAGGGATAGATAAGAGTTGGATTGATGTGCCAGATGGGTTATCAAGTCAATATGTTCAAGGAATTAAAGAGTTTATTGAATACACCAATACGTTGAATCAATAATCAATCAATTGTTTGTGTAGAAGGTGTATGAACTGATATCATTTCACACAGGATGAGGTACGGGAACATCTGCTATTGTACAGATTCTTAAAGGGATATAAAAATTGGACAAAGCATGAGGAGACTTATATTTCGGTGCGATGTGAGGAATGTATAGAAGCAGAGAAAAATTTTGTGGCTAGAAATCAGATGATGAGAATGCTAGAGAACTTCATGGTTGTGATGCCCACTAAAGAACTAGGTATCAACACTGATGAGGCAAGAGGGAGTAATCCTCGGTAAGGTGAGAATGAAAATTCGTGGTGACTTTTTAGAACTCTTGATGATGCGAATACCAAATTGTATCCCAAGTGTCAGAATTAAAGGGATTTTTCCAAAGCCATTAGTTAAAAGTGACAATTCCATAACTAAATTAGTCAAAATTTGTTTTTTCCTTAAATAAATCACCTCTTAAAGTAGTCATTCCAAAAAGCATATTCGGCTTAAATATTTTATTCTTAGGTCGATATTTGATAGATGCCTAAGAGTTTGATTTAAATATGCTGAAACAGCATATGCAAGCTGAATACGTTTTTAAGAATAACTTTAGCAGGTGACTTATTTGGAAAAAAAAATAAATTTTGACTAACTTATTATGGAATTGTTACTTTTAACTATCGAGTTTGGACAAATCTCTCGTCAAAATTACAATCAATTATCCTTCATTGTCAATTATTGTATTTGAAAGTATTGAATTAGTTGATGAACAGCTCACTCGGCATATTTTTAGAGTTGTTGAGAAAGGTCTTACCCAAGAGTGCGAAGGTTTCCGAGTCATACTGCCAAGCCTATAAGTTGACCAAAGATTTAGGCTTCACATATGAGATATGGGATGTGTGCTCGAACAATTGTATGTTGTTCCAGAACGAGCATGTAAACCTTAAGAAAAGTCTTGTATGTGATGGTTCTAAGTGGAAGCAATATGTTGTTACCTGTCTAGCTATCAAAAGTAGCCACAAAGCAAGTCTAGTACTTTCCTCTTAAGTCGAGGTTGAAAAAATTGTTCATATCTTCCAAGATGGCTAAATTAATGAGATGGCATTAAGAGGATAATAATGAAAATGACAAATTAACACATCCCTTTCACTCTTTCGCTTGGAAAGAGTTTGATTGGAAGAATCTAGAATTTGATAGGAATAGTTGAAATATCTAGCTTGGTTTAGCTGCAGAGGGGATAAACTTGTTTAATGCGATAAATATTGCACACACTACATATCCAATTGTGCTTATTCCTTATAACCTTCCTTCTTTGTTGTGCATGAAACAACATTTTCTAATTTTGTTGGTCCTCATTAATGGGCCAAAAGGACCCATACACAAGATTGATGGCCACAGCTATTAATAGAAGAGTTACAGTAATTTTGGAATAGAGGGGTGATGACATTTGATGCTACAAAAAATGAAACGTTCAACCTCTATGCAAATTTGTTATGAACAATTAATAACTCCCTAGCATATGCTAACTTGTCTGGGTGTATAAAAGGAAAATTTGCATGTTCTCTTTGAAATAAGTGCATTGAATCACGGTGGTTGCGTCGTTTGCTTACATAGGCCATAGACAATTCTTACCTTCTATGCACAGGTTTAGGAAAAACAGAACTATTTCCTATGGCAATCAAGATTTTGAATTGACACCCAAAAGATTGACTTTCGAAATTTACACCCCGTGAAGGATTAAAATTGAAATCAAAGCAAAGAAAAAAAAAATGAACGATAATCGAAGTAGAGAAGAGAACGAACTAATGAGCAATTAAAATTGAAACAAAGTAAAATGAATTGTATCAAACTCCACCAATTTTAGAGCTTACTAGGAACTTTACAACCAACCAAGTTAAAACCTATCAAGGTGAGGAATTTCCATCTATCCAAGGAAGCTAGGTCGAAAAGAGTTCCGATCTAACAAGCAAATTCCACTTATTGGGATTTTTTGTGTTTTGAGTCAAAAAAACCAAAACAACTTTTGGTTTTTTTTTTTACGTTACTTATAAACTTATTTTCTATTTTTCAAATTAACTTGAAAATATAAGTAACCAAATAAATTCTAGGCTACTTTTATTATTTTCAAAAATGTAAAATAAAAAACAGTCCCAAAACATGCATACCAAATGGTACATTAAATAAGACTTAACAAAAAATGAACGAAGTTGTTCAGAAATATTCAAACAACAGCTATTGACAGGTTACAAACTTGTTGCAACATTTAAACCAACTTGTACATGACAAATAAACAAATTTACTTGGAGCGTTATTAAACCGATTTTACCCTTATTCAAACTCGACTGACGCCAGATTATTTATTTGTTGAGCTTAAAAAATACATTCAAAGTTATTCAATTAACTTATCATATAAATACAAACAAATTCTTAAAGCGACCAATTTGCCGAACACCTCTTAAGCTTTGCATCCCAGCAGGCATGGGCCACAACTGACAACAATTATCGCAGCTGGTTTAAATTTTGCAAATTTCATTCCTTTTTTTTTTTTAATTAAATTTCATTCATCTTGAACACATGATGCTTATCACATTCACAAACTTCTGCCTATTGAAAGTCGTCTCCCGAAGAGCAAGGAGATACGTTTCTAAAATCATTATGTTCCCCCATCAGTAAAATTCACAATTTGCATAAGTAACTAGTTAACAATTGAAGAAGGCTTGTAGATATAATTACTAACATATCAAATTGCATTCTGTTTGCGAAACAAGGCATGTCAAAAAATTTAAACCTCATTCACAGCCCAGGCCGCACAACCCATTGCAGCCAAAGATGTGAACATGCTGCTGCCAATTAGCTCGTCTGCTAGACAGAACAATTACACTCACAAATCACATATTGGCCAATTTTGGGTATTAACGGATTCTTCATCCAACTATGTTGGATTCAGCAACACCAACTGTTCAGTTGAATTTCTCCCGTCATGCCTGATCTTTGCAACTCAAGACTGAAATAAGATAATAATAAGAATTAACTGCACGTGTCAAAACGCAGGCACACTTCCTACTTGTGTTACATCAAGCACTTAAAAGTGAAGCAATAGAATGGAGGACCAACATTGGGTGAAAAAGACGAGCTAGAAATATCAAAGATTTTAATCTTTCGTCTAAATATAAAGCAAATGTTCCACATAATAACCAAAAAAACAGAAAACAATAACATACGGGTGGGCTCAAAAAGGCCTAAACTATCATGACAAAGAAAATACGCAAGACATGAAGTAATCCTCCCATTTGCAGATCTCACTTCTTTGATTTCTTGGATCCCCTGTTAACAAAGGAAAAATTTACGTCAAGCTTTAATCAAACCTGTCCAAATGTTAGCAACAAAACCTCAAAATAACTTACTGAGTGGGTTGAGCTGTAGGTGCAGTTGCTACTGCTGGGAGTGGTGCTTTTTCTACTGGTCCCTGTGCCCATTTTACAAGAGAGAGAGAGAGAGAGAGAGAGAGAGAAACTCATCATCTCACGGAAAACACAATCAACTGAACAGAAAACCCCCATACAAGATATCAATACAGAAAGAATTGTAGCTCAGGTAGATAAACTGACTCGTTCATGTCACTTCTAACTATGCAGTAGTGTTCAAATTTGTAGTCACGCTGTCCACATTTAACGCAATATGCATATGTTACTAAAAATAACTCACTTGAAAAAACTCCGACATTGAGCCAGTTTTCTCAACATGGAAATTGCTCTCTCTACCCAAGAAAACTAGGTTAAAACCAGTAGGATGCCATCAAAAGAAATATAACATGTTAAGATGCTTTTCTCAACCAAGTTCTTTGTATATTATAAAAATAAATAAATAAATAATAAAATAACTTTAAGATCTGTCAATTGTATCTTACCTGGGCTAAACGTTCCTCTCTCCTAGCTATCTTTCTTTCTCTGCTTGCCTTGTTCTTTGCTCGCTTCGCTTCAAATTGATCCAACAAGGTCTTCTCTCTAGCTTTTTCAGCCTTGGACTTGTGGATGCTCTCCATTAGCACTCTCTTGTTCTTAAAAACATTACCCTTCACCCTCATGTACATGTCATGATACATGTGCTTGTCAATCTTCTTTGATTCCCTATACTTGCGGAGCAAGCGTCTGAGCACACGCATCCTCCTCATCCACAGTATCTTTGTGGGCAACCTTGCCTCCCTTGTGCCCTTACGTTTACCTAAAATCCATTAAGGATCCAAGATCAGAATCCAGTTAATTCCCACTCATATTATACCACAACTTCAGAGAGAATACATCACGATCAACTTCATATCATTAACCTTATTGGAGAGCTGAAAAATACTGAACTGACACCAACTGTTGCACAAATGATACCCATTAGTTAATTGCTATTTTTCAGTGTCCTTAGCTTTTGATTTAGCATAATGCTGGCTCAACGATTTCTCTTTAAAAGTGCACCCATATCTTGGCTTGGTCAAGAAAAACATTGTTGAAATTCAATTTCTACGTATATCCCCTGTCAGTTTACAACATTTCTTTTCCTCTTTAATGATCACAAAATAAACTTAAAACATACAACTATAATAGATTTGGTTGTCTGAACAGAACAAGCACCTCCATTCAAGATCAAATAAATTCTCAACATCACAGGCCATACCATATCCAGAATGCCGGCCCTTTCGCTTGGCCTCCTTCATTCTACGTGCACGAGAACGTGAATGAATCTTGGTTGGTTTCCTGATGACAAAACCATCCTTAACCAGCTTCCGAATGTTTTGCCCTGCAAATAACAAAAAATTAGCAAAATACAAGTGAAAATAGCTTGCACAAAAAGGACCAATGACACATAACCACTCGAATTTTACACAAGTGCACCATTTAAGCAAGTGACGACTTGTAAAATTTTTACATTTCCCATGTGAAATCATGGATCAGTTTCAACTTGAAATATATCCATTTAATTTTTTTAGAGAGAAAGAGTGTGGAGATTCTTCTGTGGAAAATAGAAATGCAAATTCTAATATATATACACATATATATATTTGAGATTGTAGGTTGGGATTGCCTCCAATCAGTTTTTCAGGATTTAATGACTATGATTTAATCAATTGCTTCATATAAGATAAGCATACAATTGATAAAAATGTTGATAATCCAGTCTTTGGAAATTACAGTATATATACATGCTTTAGCACGCAAATAGGACAGTCACTGTATCCACCAATGACTTTAGGACGTTCGTACAAACACCAAATCAAGAAGTATATTCAGTTGAATATGAAGGAATCAAGGATAA
Organism: Vitellaria paradoxa; assembly: GCA_019916065.1. Lineage (NCBI taxonomy): Eukaryota > Viridiplantae > Streptophyta > Magnoliopsida > Ericales > Sapotaceae > Vitellaria > Vitellaria paradoxa. Next base: position 18,113,022 of record CM034243.1, on the reverse strand, counting down.
CACCCAAGTTCAGACTACATAAAATAAATAAATAAATAAATAATAGCACATAAACGTTAAATTATACCGCCATTCCAACACATAAAAAAATGAATTAACATCAATGATTTTTTTTCTCTTTATTTATTTATTTTTTTTTTGGGGGGGGGGGGGGATAAGTGAATTAGTATCGTTGTTTCGCCTACAGAAATGAAAGGAAATAAAAACCATAGACATGTTTCTAGAATTAATTGAATCAAATCAATCGGAGTGATCTGATGTGATCTTCAAGAATATAGCCAAACAGAAATGAAAGCTAAAAGTATGAGAGAGAGAGAGAGAGCTTACGAGAGTTGGCCATGGAGATTTCGTTGACTTCATTGGGGTCAAGCCAGACTTTGCCCCTGCCGCACTTGAGGACGCTGGCGGCAAGCCGCTTCTGAAGTTTCAGCGACACCATCGCTCTCTCTCTCAATCGCAGACACACGCCTCACGCTTCGACGATGAGCGAAAAGACTTAATCAATTGCTGAAGATAAGTTTTTATACCAACATCACAGTACGAATGCCCTAGGGTTTTGAGTTGGCCTGCTTATTTGTTGGGCTTTCGTCCTCGCCTCTTGACCCGAAAGTTTTGGGCCTTAAGAGGCCTATATCGTAGTCTGGCACGACCCTGAAAAGTGTCGGATCGGATCGCCATCCCCGTTCAAAAAATAAGTTTAAAATTTCCTACAAAATAATATCTACCTCTTCCTAACATTTAAATAATAACACTTAATACTAACGGTATTTAAAAATCTCAAAAATAAGTAAAAATATTTAGTTTTTGAAAATTTTTGTAACGAAAACTAACAAAATATGAAAGAGGAAGGGGCAAAATAGAATACATATCTAAAATTTTAGCTATTTAACATTTTTATTTGTTGATTTTATCAAAAGTGGGTCAATGTTAATAACATTTAAAAAAAAGATTAATATAACTTTTAAATATTGTGAGTGATAAATATAATTGTTAAAATATTGAGAGATGGTAAATATAATTTACCTATTTATTTTTATTGTAAAACATTTAATTTTAATCGGATTGTGAGAAATATAAAATGTAACGTTAGTCACTCCATTACGCCGTAAACGAGGACAAGACCAAAACCAGATCATTAGGAGCCGTTTGGTAATATTGTCATTTTTCTATTTATATTTATATGTTTATATTTTTTATTTTTTATTTTCTATCATCGTTTTTTTCTAAAATAAAAACTAGAACTCCGTTTGGAAATACAATTTTATTTACAATTACTAATTTTTTATTTTCATAAAATATTTAATTTTATTAGTTTTTTAAAAATTAATTGAATTTAATTATATTATTTACTAGTTTCATAAGAATTTAGATAATTTGGTTCCAATATTTATTAAAAATAAATTAAAAAAATATAATTCATATTAAATAAATTAATTATTAATTTAATTTAATTTTGATATTTATTAAAAATAATTTAATAAAATATATTTAATGTTAGTTAAATTAGTTATTTTAAATTAATTTATTAATTATTAAATCAAATTAAATAATTTAATAATAATATTTATTAAAAATAATTTAATAAAATATATTTATATTAATTAAATTATTTATTAAACTAGATTAAATTAATATATTTTAATTTATTATTTATTAAAAATAATTTAATAATATATATTTTCTATTAATCAAATTAACTAATTTTATTTATTTATTTACTAGAAATAAATTAATAATATGTATTATATATTAATGTAATTAATATAATTTAATTATATTATTTATTAAAAATAATTTTAGTTTAATAAAATATTTGAATAAAATAATTTATTTTTATATGATTTAACAAAAATGGACAAAGTATTAAAATTAATAAAATGTTTGTAACAGAAAAAAAAAAAACAAAGAGAAAAAAATAAAGTGAAAACACTTTTTTTTTAGGTTTTCTGTTTAAGTTTTTATTTTTTTTGGAAACAAAAAAACGTAAACAAATTTAACAAACATATTTATATTACCAATTTACAAAATTTTGAAAATGTAAACAAAAAAACAGAAAGTAAAAACGTTGTTAAATGAAGCCTTAATAACCAAATTCCATATTCGGCCAATTAATTAATTACTTGAGTAGCAAATTTTTTTTGTTTACTGTGAAGTTTAAATTTAAATGAATGAATTTAAAATTAAATTATAGTAATTAATTATTTTAAGAATATATGAAATATTTCTAATTTTATATGTACTATATACAATCTTGTGAAGCCTCAAATGTTTGAATGCTAAGGTGACATTTAGTTTAATTTTTTATTTTTTATTTTCTATTATTATTTTATCTGTAAAAATCTCAAAAGAAGGAAACAGAAAATGTTCTATTTTTCTTACTTTGAGATTTTCCCTATTTTTTATTAAAAACTTTCAAATTGACTTTTTTCCATTTTTAATTTCATGTGTAAACTCATTTTCTGTTTTCAAAAATAAATTTTTAAAATATAAGTAACCAAATAAGTTCTAAGCTATTTTCCTTATTTTCAAAAGTACAAAATGAAAATTGAGTTCAAAACAGAAAACGAAAAATAAATACAGAAAACAAAAAGTAGAAAAATAAACCAAATGACACCTAAAATTCTTAATAATAGAAAAAAATTACGAGGCACCCTTATCTCTAAAGAAACAATTTTTGGCTCTTTCTTCCTCTCTTAAACTACTAATAAAATAATACTAATTTAAAATAAAAAGGGGAAAAAACTAAATATTAATTAGGTTTTGAAAATTAAAAAAAAAAAAAAACCTTCTTTAGTTTTGGTCTCTCTTCCTCTCTTAATTTTTAGTAAAATAATAGTAATTGACAATTAAAAAAAATAAAAAATACATGATTATATAATTTAGAACATTATGCTAAATGATCGTGCATAAATTATATATTTAAAAACAATAGCTTTATTAAAAATTAAAGTTAAAATTTTTTCATTTACATGAATTTTGTGAATGGGATTACATTAATAATTGCTAGAGTGTCAAGAAATCGACAACTATCTATAATGAGGCGTCAGATCAACATTGTAAATAAAATGTTGTTGCTCGCTTGTAATCAAGTAAGGAAAGCCGTATTGTAACTTTCATCTCCTTATTAGATACCTAAGAAATATTACTAGTAAGGCTGGGTTTAACCGAATGTCCCTCTAAAAGAACAAGGGAAGCTAAGAAAAAGTAGTAAGACAGAGTTTTTGCAGGGTAGTAGTATCTAACTTCTCTCTATATGTGTCGTTTAGTTTATATAGGCATAGATTGGAACCCATGTTTACCACCTCAAATGGTCGGACCATGTTCAAAGGTGGATAGTTAGATCAGATCGTGGGTCAAGAAGTGGGAAGCAAGGCAGCTTCTTTTTCTCCCACCTTCGTTGTTGCAGACGTGTTAAGGGAGTAATCATTTAAGTGCTTCCCATGTGTCTGTTGCTCGGATAAATGCCACGTGTTTGAGTGATTCCCTTCAATTTACTATTATAAAATAGTAGGAACACTATTATAAAAAATAATTTAAATACTTACTTTTTTTGTTGATTTCAAATATATCACAATAGTCCATTATATTAAATCACTTAAATCTAAAAAATATATATTTAATAAAATAAATCAATGTAATATATTATTCATCAAAAAATAATTTTAATTTACTAAATTATTTAAATTAAATAAATCATTTTAATTGCATACAATAGAAATTGATAAAATGTTCTATTTAAAGCCTAAAATTGACAAAGAGCCCGTTTGGCAACTAAAACATTTGTATTTTTGCACCAAAAGTTGTTAATTTTAATTACCAAAAAAAAAATTGTTAATTTTTCCTAACACACAAATATTTAGTTTTTACCAAATTAACAACTTTTGTGCTGAAATTTTAAAATCATTCTTTGAGAAATGATAGATTCAAGTAAAACTAAACAATCAATCAAAAAATATAAATAAAGTTGATGACAGGGAAACCTTTACAAAAAATAATATGATAAAACTTTGGATCCAATCTCAAAAACCACCCAAAACTCCACTATAAAAAGTTTGGTTAAAAGAAATTGACTACGAATGCTATACGACACCTCGTACATATTTTATTAATGCTCTTACTTGATTCCTCAATACAACATAGCCAAGTGGAATATTCTCTAACTCCTTAGAGAGAAAAATCATTTTAAACTCCTTCGAGACTTTACACAAACATACAACAAGATTGCTAGGAATGAAAAAAAAATGAAGCCTAAGAATAAACTCTCTGAGTATATCTCTTAAGCTCTCTATCTTGTTCTAAGTCTTAGGCTATATATATACATAACTAACTATAAATAGTTCTAGTTAAGAGAGAAAGTTGCAAACAAAACTATAGTAACTCATACCATTTTATTTTTATTTTATCCATTATAAATGGAGTTAATGGAGTTTGACTTATTATTTTTATTGTGATAAAATAATTTATGCATGAGTTGATTCAGTTAATCAATTTTTACTCTTGGATTGGTCATGTTGGAGTTCAAATGTCCATTTTACATCTTTGATAGGTCGTGCGCACTAGAATGGGAGTCTCACATGTACGCATTTGGCATGCGCATGACATTATTCTCGTGCACACGACATTTTCATTCCTGTTCATACCACTGTTATGAACCCAATTATCAAGTTAGTTAATGTAACAGTTGTAATAGAGAAATTAGTTACAAAATCAAGAATAAATAGCTATTGAAATGTAATAAAAAGGCATGAAAAAAAGAATATTCTAAGATTAGTTTCTTACTTGGGAGAGAAGGGTTGCTTTTGGATCAAACCCATTTATCTTCATTCATTCATTTTTTTCTTTATTTTCTTTAGCACCAAACACCAAGAATTAAGTTTGTATCAATTAGTATCAAAGCACTTCCCTAGTCCAGTGTTCTTAAGATGGAAAATTTTCAAGATTCAATAATGGTGGAATATGAAACTAATGCAGACTTTGAAGAGTTTTAACAAAATCAACAAGAAATAAATGAAAGAATCAGTGGACTTATAAAATTGATGGGGATTTAGAATGATTATGAAGAGTTTCTACAAAATCAACAAGAATTCAATGAAAGGATCAACAAACTCATGAAAATCAATGGGGTTTCAGAATCAAGAATTTGAAGAAGATCGCCCCTCAGTATGAAATTAATGTCAACCTTCTCTACAACCTAACAGAGACATCACTGAGAAATCCAATGAACCACATCCATTTGATGTCTCCTTCATCTTCACAAACACTAAGTGGCATGAATCAACCAAGAACTTAGAGAATAATATCTTCGATGGCAGCCAACTCATCGATCAGAGAGTCTTCAACCCCTTCATCCAAAACGACATGAAGCTCGACCCTTCAAGGTCATACCCGACCCTAGGGACAAACCCATGATTATCATCTACTACGAAGGGGAAGAAAAGCATTTCACCGTAGAGGAGATCTCCAGTATGGTACTAACGAAGATGAAAGAGATTGTCGAAACATTTCTAAGTCGGACAATCAACGACCTGCAATGGTAGGCAGCAAATGACATTGATTTAGAAGAATCTTGAATTTGTTGATGAAAAGCCTAATAAGCCACTCCAAAAACAACCACCTCAAGAAATTAGGTTGAGAGCTATTATCTGTTATAAAGAATGCATTGGATTTGCCTACCAATTGTTTGATATTGTGTTTGATAGGTATTTGGTCTATTTGGTATGATGCATTGCAATACCAAATTAGTTGTGTTTTGACCTTAAGGACCAAGTTAATTTTTTAGGTTATGAGAATTATTAATTTTTTTTTTTTTGGTGACTTATAACCCCACCAATTTATTGCAACCTTTAATGAACTGCGTAGCCGATGGGTAAAGTGAGAACCTGTGCAACACCCCACAAATTATGCGAACAAATTAAGCCCAAGGTAAACACCTTGTGTGGGAACTGTTAAATTTATTTTCCTTTGGTGCCCTTGAAAGCATGTTTTTGGAATGACATTTCATTTAATTTATTTTTCTGGTTAAAATAAAACATTTATTTATTTAAACATACATTATCGTCCCTTATTTATAAAATATGTGATTTAAGTATTGGGCATAAGATGCCAATATAAAAAGATTTAAATCACAAGTTTTATAAATTAAAGTAAATTCACATCTTTTAATGAAACGAGCATTTCATTGTGTTAAAGTTGCAACTTTTCTACTTCTTAATTAGATGATTTATCTTGATCACTAAAGTGATGACTTTGAGTAGAAAAGTTAGTATGTATATGTGATATACATATTGACATGACTGTTGTAAATTATGATTTGGTTAATAAATGTCTTTAATCATAATTTACATAAGCTTTAATAAACTTAATAAACCTTAATCTTGAGTTTGTAATGGATTCACATTCATAAATTAAGTCTATTTGAGTTATCATGGAGTGAGATCTTATAAATAGTCAAAACCTCGATAACTTGAAAATTTAATTTCATGAATTGTGAGAACATATACTTATATGATGGAATCCATTTTGATATACTCACCTAAGCTATTTATCTTTTGATCATTAAATTTGTGGCCGCAGTTTATTCAATAAATTGTTTATTGAATAACAATATTTATTTATAAATTGTTTACAAATATGAAAATATTGAGAATGATCAAATTTTAGATAAATAGTGACTTAGGGTTAAATATGTAATTAAGGGGCTCGACATTTAGCCTAGCTTAATTACGAGCTTACAATGGAGGGTTAATTAAGTGGATATTATTGGTCTAAGACCCAAAATTCATTTTATTAAAAGTTGTTTTAATTAAATGAATTTCAACATGGACTACTAGAGTGCAACTCAGGGCTTTTAGTGGAATAGCCCTGAGTTAATTTAAAAGATAATGGGTTGTCATGAGATTATAAGACCCAAATATCTTTTAAGTTGGAGCTAGGAATACATGGGCCTTCAGTCCCCAAGCTAGCTCAATTTTATCTTGATGGGTCAGGTCCAATTGGCTAACTATTTATAATTTATTTATGAAATAAATTATAGATAATTAATATATATATTTAGATAAGATGATATGGTTGGCAGATTTTCCCAAAATACCATATCTTCTAAATATATATTAGGATGATATATATAGATAAGATATATGTGAGAGTGGATAAGAGATAATTTCTAGAGTTAGAGATATTCTCTGATACAAATTCTACATCTCACTCTTTATAAATATCTTTTCTATATCAATAAGCCTGGTGATCAGAAAGAGTGACCACACACATTCATCTAGAAAGAGAGAATTGAGAATAGTTTGGAAGGCTGAATCACTGAAAAAAGGTGCTTTCGCTGTGCATTAAGAAAAATTTTAAAGAGTTCATCCTTCCATTCGAGGTATTATTCTCAATCCTATGCTATAAAAACCAAAAAGAACCTCCAAGGTTTGCTAGGCCTTGGAGTCAAACTTTCAACCTTCCTTAGGAAAACCAAGAGTTCTAGCCAACTACCCTAGAGCAATTAGTTTATGAGAACTATTATATACCTAATTATCAAGTTAGTTAATTTAAGAGTTGTAATAGAGAAATTAGTTATAAAATCTAGTATAAATAGCTATTGAAATGTAATAAAAAGGCATTTAAAAAAATATTTTGATATTAGTTTCTTATTTGGGAGAGAAGGGTTACCCTTGAATTAAACCTATTTATCCTGATTTTCATTCATTTTCTTTTTATTTTCTTTGGCACCAAATACCAAGAATTAGGTTTGTATCAACAATCCTATCCAAACTGCAACTTGCTTCTTTTTTTATTTTATAGAAAGTTGTTCACCTTCATTTTCCTTCTTGTCCAATTTACCGTGGGTCATGAACATTGCTACCCACGTATCTCCCTCACCTTTTTTTTTATCCCTTTTCCTTAATGATGAGGAATGCATGTGTGTTTATATATGTATAGGTATGTTTAAGTATGGGCTTCCCTTCTGATAATGAGAATGTGTGGGGTAAGGTGTTGAAGCCATAGTGAGGTTAAGCTTATTCTTCCTTGTTGAGAGAGTGTGACCTTAAGAAAGCTTGTATTAAGATGATTAGAGAGTTGAGCCTGGTCTTTATGATGGTAGAGCTTATTTGAGTCATCATCAATTTTTGTTCACCATCAATTTCCAATTCTCTCATTTATCTTTATCAATTGAGTAACTAGAGATTGGGATTTTTGCTCTTGATGAATTATATTATATAGCATGAGAAAGAATAAGCATGAGATGTTTTGTTATGAGGATGCATGTTGATATACATATGGATAAGATGATTAATTTGATATTCATTTAGTTAATTATTGCATGTTAAAGAGATTAAGATTATAATGCCACAAGAAATCTTGTTTGGACTTGAAATGAACTAAAATTGGAAAATTATTGTACTTGAAAATTATGGGCTATGAGTTTAAACATTGGAGACCAAAACAAGGGCAGTCAACTAGCACTTGTAGGTCCTTTGCTGTGCAAAAGCCCTATCCTCTGTTCTTATATGTGCACAACAATGGAGCCCTCAGGTGCGCCTTATGAACCTCGACCCCGTGTACACAATACATGGTCTTCCATATGAATGCCCTAACCTATGCTCTCAGGCACACAAGTAAAGCCTAGCGTATGTACGACCGCTCACCCAAGCTTCTTGTGTACATCACCTTATATCGGTTGCACCTAGGTGGCTGGAGTCCCCTCTCATGCACATGGAATCCTTATTCTCGTACACAAACTATGGCTGTTTTTTGCATAATTTAGGCTAGTTTTGTATTTAAATTATATTTTAATTATAAATGTTTGGAATATAGATTAATGTTATATGGAATAAGATTGTGTAATATGTGTTGTTGTATATGTGTAATATGTGTTAAATGGCAGTTATTGATGTTGAATTTGACGATTGATTTTTAGGGTTGAGAGGTACTACAAAATATCAGATATATAGAGCTCTTAGACTTGCACAAGTGACTGTGCACAATTTATACAGCTAAAAATAACTCCTAATTATAAGAGTATACTGTTATAGTAAAAAGCCTAGTGAGTACGAGGTCAAATTCATAGAGATTTCCTAAATTTTGTTAAAAATAATAATTTTTAAATAAGAAAATAAAAGAAATAACTTTGTTGGAAATTTAAACTAATTGAAATTATTGAAATTAAAGGGAAGAAAAAAACTGATTTAAATTTAAATAATTTTAAAATATCTATTCCTATTTTAGAATCCAAATCAAAATTAATATTTATTTGGAGTATGCTATTTTTTTCTCAATTGCAAAGATCACCTTGAAGGATCAAGTAATTGGAAGATTTTGAAATGAAGCCCTTATTAATGAAATTAAGCTGTTTGATTATTAAAAAATTTAAATCTACTAGAATCACCAGTAATTTCAAAGAATATGGTTGATACTAATAGTTTTTGATTGTTCAAACCTTTGATTTTTAAGAAAACTATAATCCCATTAAATTCACCAGTAATTTTAGATAATATGGTCAAATTTAATGGACTTTGAAAGTTCAAAACTTTACTTAATTTATTGATGTAAAAAGCCCTAGAATAATTTCATTCAATTCATTGGCATATAACCTTAAATAAAAATTAAATTCTAATTTTTCATCCTAATAGGGACAGAACAACAATCTAGCCTAACATGGTTTCAATTAAAGCATATAACAAAAATAACTTAACATTCATGATAAAAATAATAAAACTAATTAAAATGCTGAAACAAATTATAATTTAAATTAAACTTACTTCATATTGCAAAATAACAAATTGATTCTAGATAGAAAAACTAGAATGGAAAAACTGCTACTACTATTGGTAATGGAATTTCAAAGAACTAACTAAAGAACTTTGAAACTAAAATTCATATCCACACATCAATACGACGCAGAAACTGAAGAACAGAAATTTAAACTACGAAGAACTAAAAACTGAAATTCAACCTAAACTACTGAAACTTTATGTTTCTTTATATGTGTTACTGTGTGCGCTCTTGAAATTGTCTGCAAGGTAAGGTATCTATAGGCTTCAGAAGGCGACCCATGAAAGGTAAGTCTAGAGTTTGAGTTGCTGTAGGCGTCTTCTACAATTACTGTAGATATATACCTGCATATATATATCAATTATTTGGGTTGGCTTAATTCAAACTTTGTAATAGATTGGATCGCTTTACATTTGGATCCTTCCGTGATTTGGCATGATTCTGAGTTAATCCAAAAATATTTAGACTGGTTCGAATTTATAGGATTCTTTATTAGCAAATATAATAGAGGAGCCGTCATGATCTATTTAACGCATCATGGCACCTTTTATCACAAACCATCATGACCCATACTCACGCAGGCCGTCATGACCTGTTTAATACGTCATGACAGCCGCTTAGATTTCTGTTTTATTTAGTTAAAAAAATGAAAAAAGAGAAGAAACGTTAATAAACATAGTAAAATTTTACTTTATTTATTTAATAAGCTAACCTGACTATTTTATTAACTATTTTATTATAAGATTCTTATTCATCTAAATTCCTAACTAAAATTCCTATTTTAAATTAATTTTATATTTAATTATATTATTTTATTAGCTAAGTAATTATACTTTATGAGTGTAATCAACAGGATTTAATTATCATATCCAGTAGGTTAGTAGCCACAAAACGACGTATATGCCTAAAGGTGGTGTTTTTTTTTTCCTAGGTAAAGTTTTAGGGATGTAGATGCCTGATTGTGACATAAACTTTTTCTCTGGATTTATTAATGGATGTAGGTGCTTAAGTATTGCGCATTTCCTTGACCCAAGCCTTAGATGCAGACACTAGTAGATGGTGTATTTGAGGCTAATACCGCAGCCATAGTTCAATTTTGCAAAGTATCTGCCTCACGTGTATGCGCGCTTGCACGATGATATAATGATGGATGTGAAAATGAAAGTTAAAAGAAATAAATTGATGTATATATACTTGATGTGGTAGAAACCTATGTGATGCACGATAATAGCATGATAGATCATGATGTTACATATAATTGCAAATTTGTTTAGTGGGCATAAATGGAGCTGTACTTATTTCCAAATAGATTTTATTACAGGTGCTAAAACTGAGATTTATGTGGCATCGATGGGACGAGACTAGTGATTTTTTTTTTCATATATTTAGACTATGTTTGTTATGCACTTTATTCTTTTAATCTTAGAGGAGATATTTTGTATAAAATTATTATTTTGATATTCGATTTGGTTATAAAATTCATTAGGCCTATACTGCATTTGTGGGAGCATGGTTGCCCAATCATTGACTGAGATTTTATTTTATTATTATTTTTTTATTATTATATTCTCTAGGATGGTTGTATAGTTTTGAACAGAATTTATTATAATTAACTATAATTACATTTGATTATTATATTATATCTCAAGTTACAAAGATCGAGGCGTGAAAAAAACATCACGAGCTTAAACCCTTGAGGAGGGTGTGAAGGTCCTCAAAGGCTCGACTTGATTGTGCCTAGGTTGCTAAGTTCACTAGATGGGGTAGGAGGTAGCTCGAATCTTCAACCAAGCTACAATCAAGATGCAGTGTCATGCCCCGAGTCCCGTAACTCAATGACGTGAGCTAAATGAAACACACACACACACATGCAATCACATCACATAACTCTTTCCCAATCAAAGCTAACCCCCAACTGGAGAAAAATATAATATATATAACCAAAAAAAAAATACAAAATAAGTTACATTCATCACTAGGCACAATGCTCCAAAATACAAATACAACCCTAACAAAAAACAGTAGTAAATATAACTTGCACTTTTAGAAAAAGTCCCTTTTGGCTACTAACATTTTTGCCTATGGCCCATTATCGAAGCTAAAGAATATCATTGGTCACTGCCCAACAAAAGCCGTAACCAAATAGGGAGCCAAATATTTAGCAGGAGCCATTGATATTCAAGTAGTAGCAAAAAGTTATATGGCTCTCCCATTTGGCTATAGTTCTAACTTTATTGTAGCTAATAAGTTTTTGGCTTCTGTATTTTGGGTACGACTTTAATTTTGTGGTAGCCAATAAATTTTTGACTTCTATTTTTGACTACAGCTTTAATTTTGTACTAGCTAATAAATTTTTAACTTTTGTGTTTTCTCTATGACTTTAACGAGTCGAAGCTAAAACCCTAATTAATTTCAGAACTCTCCTTTTAGATTTTTAATTTCTTCTCTCACTCCTAGCGCTCTTCCCCTCACTCCATCTCCTTCTCTATCCTTCTCGCTTAACGGATCGAGATGGTTGGACCAAGCTAGTGAGAGAGTCAAGAGAACCTCTGAACAAATCCACGAAGAAACAACTAAAACCTTAAACCTCTGCTCTACCTCATTTTCAAACATTTCCATGCAGAGCATTATTTGTGTCTCCGCTTTCTAGGTGTGATACATTTAAGAGTTGAGTCTTTCTCTCTTCTATTTAATTTTCTCTTTCAGTTGTTCTTCTTATTCATTGTGATATGAGAGGAAAAGCTGTAATTAATGTAAACATTTTGCTCATTAGAAGTAAATCTTGTTTATTTCTTCTATTTCATCTCTGACTAAACCACAAATTAGTTTTCGTTTATGAAATTTCCTTGGTGTTCATTTTGAGCTCATGGTTTCCTGCAGGTTATTGATGTTGAATTTCTGTTCTTAGTGACTTCTTAGCTAAAGCCCTAATTCCACGTCACTGTTATGGAATTTGTCTCAATTATCTCACTCTCAGCTTGTCTAATTAGAAGTCTGTAAATATAGGTTCCATTTGTTTTAATATAAACTGTTATTAAGAAAATTTGAGAACAAGTACGAAAACACATTCCTTTGCTCGATTAAGTTTTTAAATGTCGATGTTGGTGAATAATACAATAAAAGATCAATTGCAAGTCTATTTGCTTACTATAATTGATTCATTAAGTTCTTTTTCTCTACTTTGATTGTTAGTAACATTACCATCTAATACACCACTAGTTCCCACTTTGTTTGGTTACTGAGAAATTTTGGGAAAGTAAAAGAAATTGACATAAATAAATTTAGCCTCAATCATTTTTTTTAATTGTATCAACTAAGATTTTATACTGAAATTTATGAAGAACTGAAAAAGGAATATAAAGTATTCCTCTTGTTGGTGCTGATCTGCTCCAATTTCTACGGTTATTTTTGTACAGAAGTTTTTGTGACAGCAAATATATATGAATGATGGTGACCTTCATTGAGTTTAATTTTTTATTTTTGAGAATGATAGAAACATTGTTATTGAGGCTCTCTATTATGATCCAAATCATTTAGTGGCATCAATGTACCTATGGATGGCAGTTGTTGTGATGTTGGGTTACGACCATAATTGAGTCAGGTTCTTAATTTCATGAAACTGACCAATAAAAAAAAATCTAAGATTGTGTAGATTATGTTGAATTATTTGTTTCTTTATTTGGTTGCTGACTGATAGCCAATGAGTGTTAAACCAAACCAAACCAAATCAAGCCTTTTCCCACTAAGTGGGGTCGGCTATATGGATTTGTCGGCGCCAATTAGATCTATTTAGGGCCATGTCCTCTGATAGTTCTAGGTAGGCCAGGTCATGTTTAATAGCTTCTTTCCAACTTCTCTTGGGTCTTCCTCTACCTCTCATACTCCTGGCAATCTCTATGCTTTCACACCTTCTAATAGGTGCCCCGTTGAACGTGACACCCAATGAGTGTTACCAAAAAAATGAATATATTTTTGTGGAAATATGATGACAGCAGTTGAAATTGAGTTTACTTGTTATTTGTCCTTGATTGGACATCAATTGTTACATATTTATATATTCAAATTACACTTGCACACATCATAAAAAGATATAAAATCTATGTTTTGTGCAGATTTCATCTCCATATCTCCAAAGTGGAATATGTGTTGATTTCCATCACAAAAACAAGAAATTAAGCTACATTGAGGATGTTGAGAAGAAAGCATGCTGCACAGCACATCAAAGGATTGAAGCTATTTCAGAAGAAGAAGAAAATTCAGTTGAAATCAATGCAAAGAGATCAGAATCACTATTCTGGAAATTTCTGCAGCAGAGGATCATATTCGAATATGGTTTTACTGTATTCAAATATAAGCTTCTTCACAGCAACGAATTCCATGTGACCCCAACTTCTCCATGTGATGTAACCTGCAATCCAGGGAGGGCAAATCAGTAAAAGTAGGAGAAAGAATGAGCTATCATGAGGACTACATTCTGTTAGAGGGAGAGAGAGAAAAAAATAAGCAAAAATAGATACACACGGAGCATTCCTGTAGAGAGAGACGCAAAAAAAAAGCAGAGGAAGTTTGGAGAGAGAAATTCAGTTTTGTAGAGAGAGGTTTTGAGAGAAATTTTATTGAGAGTTCATAGTTTTACATTTTAATTTCAATTTGGCATTGGAGTTTTTGAGATTTACATTTTTGAATTCATTTCAATTTCTGTAATTAGATTTTCAGTTCTGAATCCATTAAACTTTCATTTTCAGGTTGAAATGTCTTCAATTCAGATTTCCATTTCTGTTTTTCTTCTCTTTAATATGCTCGGCTAAGTCTTCTTGGGCCAAGGCAAGGGTAATGCCCTTCCAATGAATCTCAAGTGGCCGAACTTCATGGATTTACTTTGAGTTCTTATGATTATCAAGTCAATTTGCAGCTAGGGTGTCTTAGAACTCATTGATTCAAGACCCGATTAATCCAACTTTGTATATCCTATTGATGAGTTCATAGGTGTTGCTTAACTTAGAACTCTCATGACATTGTTGTATGTGGGTTGCTAGAATTAGAACTCCTATTGTCCTTAAAATAGGTTATGCACATTGAGTGTTTAATCCATGGTTTGTTTCAATTGAAATTAATTTTCTCAAAAATCAGCACAAATTGATTTGGTAATTTATAAACTCTTAGCACTTGAAATTCATTCGGATTGGTATTAAACTTGTCTTGCTCAACCTTTTTATCACTTAATCTTTTAGTTTAAATTCATTTTTCTTTTGGAAAACTAGTTTAAAACCATCAACCAACCAAATCAGATTTTAATTTTCTGTTTCACATTTTTTGTGAGTTGTGTTTTGCCAAATTAATCTCCATTAGAGTCATTCACTTCATTACTCCCTAGATCCCTGTGGAAATGACTTGGGACTTACCAGTTATTTTGTGCTTCAACCACACCTTGCACTTGGGGGAAAACTTGTCTTGATTTACCTCACTTAACATTTTTTTTAAAATTTGAATTTATAATCTGAATTTTCATCTGAGCTTTTCTTTTGGAGTGAGGTAATTAAGCAAGAACAAGCACAATTTTTGGCGCCGTTGCCGGGGATCTTTGAGAAGCAATGGTGTTTTGAGCTTTTGGAGCATTAACTGGCAGTACATCTCACCACCATTTTCAACAACAGAGCTGCTTAACTTGTTGGGCAACTTTGTTCCATCTCTGTTTCTATTTCTTTTATAGTCTTGGTTGTTAGTTTAGTTTTAGAACTGTTTGCATCTGAATCCTGAATTTCTGATTTGAATCTATTTCATCTGATATTCGAATACTGCTGCATTTCTCTGCTGTAAGCTGTAGTTGCAATTCTCTGTGAATCAATAGATGAAATTGTGAAGTTAGGAGGTTAGATTGGAGTTTTGCTTCAGTCTGAATTTCTGTTTATGCTTTTAAGGTCTGGTAAACTTGTTGGAAACAGATCTGAATTGCATTCTCTATCTTCTCTTGCTGAATTGATTGAATCTGCTGCATCACATTCACAATCTAAATTTTCTGTTGCACATATGGATCCACCACCACCTGTTCTGCCGGAAGGAAGTGTTCAAGGAGAGAATGACCAAATGGATCAAAACATCCTTAGACCTCTCCGAGAATATCTTTATCCAGCTAGACAAACCACTCCATCTTGCATTGTTCTTCCAAATGGACATCAGAATTTTCATTTTAAACCTGGAACAATTCAGCTTTTACCAACTTTTCATGGCATGGACTCAGAAAATCCTTACATGCATATGAAAGAATTTGAAGATGTTTGTGGAACTTGCATGGATAGGAATGTTAATGAGGACATGGTTAGGCTTAAATTATTTCCATTTTCATTGAAAGACAAGGCAAAAATGTGGTTGAATTCACTTGAGCCTAGATCAATAGGTACTTGGAGAGATATGCAAACAAAATTTTTGAAGAAGTATTTTCCTGCAAATAGAACTGTAATTCTTCAACAGCAAATAATGAATTTTGTGTGTAAATCCAATAAAACATTTGCTCAAGCATGGGAAAGATTCAAGGAATTGTTGCAAGCATGTCCACATCATGGTTTTGAATCTTAGAGAATTGTTAATTTTTTCCATAATGCATTAACTCCAAATCTGAAAATGTTGGTTGCCACCATGTGTAATGGTGAATTCTATGACAAAACTGCTGAAGAGGCTTTACATTTCTTTGATGCTTTAGCTGAAAACACTAAACAATGGGAGGTAGTCTCCCCGTCTTTTTCTGAATTTTCTGACAGATCAAATGATAGAGGAAAGTTCCATCTCAATGAGGCAGATGATGTTGGAGCTAGGTTGGCTGCATTGTCAAGAAAGATTGAATTGATGGAGCAAAAGAAGCAAACATTGAAGGAGAGTGAAGTGAAGTGTATGCTGTGTGAAACCGCAGACCACAGGACTGATGATTGCCCAACACTTCCAGCTTTTAAGGAAGTTCTCTATGGTCAAGCAAATCCCACACAAGTTGCAAGACACTTCAATCAAAATCAGGGGATGAACACATATTCACAAGGCCATAGTCCATATTCGAATAACTACAATCCTAGCTACAGAAATCATCCAAACCTTTCTTGGAAAGCAGAGGCACAGAACCAACAATACCAACCTCAACAACCTGTGCAACCTCTAACCATTTCCTTCTCAGCCTTTTCAACCTCAGCAGAACACAAATTTTTATCAGCCACCTCACAAAAGATCTTTGGAAGACACTTTGCAACAATTTATGCAAGGGCAGATTGGAACCAACAATCAGAATTCCAAGTTTCAAGAGCAGACAAACAGGGCCATGGAAGACATCCGAAGTCAATTGTCAAAGCTAACTCAAGCTTTAACCATCAGAGAATCAGGAAAGCTTCCATATCAGCTAAGACCAAATCCTACAAGCCAAGTTCATTTCAGTGAATCATCTTCATCTGCTGCAAATGAAAATCTGGAGCATGTACAAGCTGTTTCAACATTGAGAAATGGAAAGCAAATTGTCAAGCCAGATTACAAACCACCTGCTGAAGAAATTGAGGAAGAAAATGAACAAGAAATAATGAAAAATGAAAAGGAAATGCAGCTGAAACAGAAACTGGACAGCAGAACAAAAAGTGAACAGAAACAGTAATTTAGCACTTCTGAGAAAGAAATCATGTTTCAGCATGAAGAGCAGGAATTGAAGCAAAATGAAAGACTAATTGGGGACAGCAAGTTGGACAGCAGAAAACTTGAGGAAAAGCAGAATCTGAGCCAAGAAGGGCAGAAAATTCTGATGCAGCCGAAGGAATATTCGAATACCAGCAAGCAACATTCGAATAGCAGTAAGCAGCAAATCAGAATCCAGAGAACAGAGCAGGTAAATTCTGAAAATAAAGAGGAAATTTCTGAGAATAAGAACAAAATTTCTGAGGAAAATCAGTTTGAAAAGAGTGAAAAAGATTTTGAAAATAAAGAGATTTTGAATAAAACCAAGTTGGACAAATCTGAATTTGTTCCAAAACTTACATTTCCACAAAGATTGAACAAAGCCAAGAAAGAGAATTTGAATTCTGACATTTATGAATTGTTCAAACAAGTCAGAATCAATATTCCCTTACTTGATGCAATTAAACAAAATCCATCCTATGGAAAATTTTTGAAAGATTTGTATACTGTTAAGAGGAAAATGAATGTGAAAGAAAGAGCATTTTTTATTAAACAAGTGAGCTCCATTTTACAATTTAATACTCCTCCCAAATATAAAGATACAGGTTGCCCCACCATAGCTTGCTTAATTGGGAATCAAAGGGTAGATCAAGCTTTGCTAGATTTAGGTGCAAGTGTCAACCTCTTACCATTCACTGTTTACAAACAGCTGGGGTTGGGAGAACTTAGACCTACTAGGGTGACACTACAACTTGCTGATAGGTCAATTAAAGTCCCTAGGGGTGTGGTGGAGGATGTCTTGATTCAAGTGGATCATTTTTACTTTCCGGTGGACTTTATAGTGCTAGACACTCAGCCCATTTAAGGAAACCAACCAGCTGTACCTGTTATCCTAGGAAGACCATTTTTGGCCACCTCAAATGCCTTGATCAATTGTAGAACCGGAGTTATCAAGTTCTCATTTGGAAACATGACAATTGAGAAAAACATCTTCAAGGTGACCAAACAGCCGAGTGATTATGAGGAGGTAGATGAAGTTGATTTGATTCAAACAATCACTCAAGATCACTTTGATAGAGAGTATTTTGATGACCCTTTGGAGAAAGCCTTAGTGAATAATGAGCAAGTAGATTTCCTAGCTGATTGTGACTTAGAGAATTGTGGGGGAGGAGAATTGGAGGAAATGAAAAATTCAATGCTATTGGTGAATCAGTGGAGACCATCTGTTGAGTCTTTAGAGCTGCCCATAGTCAAGCCTCTGTCATTTTTGGACCAGCCACCAAAACCTGAGAGAAAACCCCTACCAAGTGACTTGAAGTATGTATTTTTGGGTGAGGGAGAGTCCTATCCAGCTGTCATTTCATCTCAGCTGAGTTTGGACCAAGAAAATAGACTTGTGGAAGTCTTGAGGAAGCATAGAGGAGCTTTGGGCTGGACTATAGCAGATCTGCAGGGAATAAGTCCATTGATTTGCACTCATAGAATATTTTTGGAGGATGAGGCCAAGCCTATTAGGCAAATGCAAAGGAGACTCAACCCCAACATGAAAGAGGTTGTTAGAGGGGAGGTAATCAAGCTTTTGGATGCTGGAATTATCTACCCCATCTCAGATTCTAAGTGGGTGAGTCCAACTCAGGTAGTGCCTAAGAAATCTGGAGTGACTGTGATTAAGAATGAAAAAGAGGAATTAGTTCCAATGCGCATCCAAACAGGATGGCGCATGTGCATAGATTATAGAAAGTTAAATGCAGTCACAAGGAAAGATCACTTTCCTCTTCCATTCCTAGATCAGGTATTGGAAAGAGTGGCAGGGCATGCATTTTACTGTTTCTTGGATGGTTACTCTGGGTATAATCAGATTGAGATTGCATTGGAGGATCAGGAAAAGACCACATTCACTTGCCCATTTGGCACATTTGCATATAGGCGTATGCCTTTTGGTCTTTGCCAATGCTCCTGCAACATTTCAGAGATGTATGATGAGTCTGTTTGGTGATTTTGTAGAGAGATTCCTTGAAGTTTTTATGGATGACTTTTCAGTATATGGCAGTGACTTTGATACATGTTTGGGAAATTTAGAGAAGGTTTTGATTAGATGTGAGGAGAAAAACTTGGTTTTGAACTGGGAAAAATGCCACTTTATGGTAACTCATGGAATTATCCTTGGCCACATAGTGTCTTCTAGGGGGATAGAAGTAGACAAAGCCAAAGTGGAAATCATTCAAAAACTTCCTACCCCTAGATGTGTTAAGGATATCAGATCATTTCTAGGCCATGCTGGGTTTTATAGAAGGTTCATTGTATCATTCAGTGCCATTGCTAGACCTTTGTGCAACCTTCTATCCCAGGATGTTCCCTTTGATTGGACACCAGAGTGTCAGGCCTCATTTGATAGACTTAAGAGTTTGCTCACCTCAGCTCCCATTATGCAGCCACCAGACTGGACTTTACCATTTGAAATCATGTGTGATGCTAGTGATTGTGCCATTGGTGCAGTGCTAGGACAGAGGAGGGATAGGAGGCCACATGTGTTGTACTATGCTAGCAAAACCCTTAGTGAAGCACAAAGGAATTACACTACTACTGAGAAGGAGTTGCTAGCAGTAGTATATGCCTTGGACAAGTTCAGATCATACTTGGTAGGTTCCCATGTCATAGTATACACTGACCATGCTGCTTTGAAGTATCTCTTGACCAAACCTGATGCTAAGCCTAGACTTATTAGATGGATTCTTCTGCTTCAAGAATTTGATTTAGAAATCAAGGACAAAAAGGGAGTTGAAAATGTAGTTGCTGATCACCTTTCTAGACTCCCACATCAGGATTTAGCATCTTTTGATTCTCCCATCAATGAGACATTCCCTGATGAGCAGTTGTTCCACATAGACTCTTCTGAGGTACCTTGGTTTGCAGATATAGCCAACTACCTAGCTTCAGGTATTGTGCCTTCTCACTGGACCATGTTGGATAGAAGGAAGTTCTTTAGGAATGTGAGACACTTTTTCTGGGATGACCCTTATTTGTTTAAATATTGCCCAGATCAGGTGATTAGGAGGTGCATACCTGAGAGTGAGTCCACCAGTGTCATTGAGTTCTGTCACACATTAGCTTGTGGAGGACATTTTTCTGCTAGGAAGACTGTGGCTAAAATTTTGCAATGTGGATTGTATTGGCCAACCATGTTCAAAGATGTGTATGCATTTTGTGTTGCTTGTGATAGATGCCAGAGACTTGGTAGCCTCACTAGGAGGAACATGATGCCCCTTCATCCCATTTATGTGCTTGATATCTTTGACTGTTGGGGTATGGACTTCATGGGCCCATTTGTGAGTTCCTTTGGTTATGAGTACATTCTAGTGGCCGTAGATTATGTCTCAAAGTGGGTAGAGGCTATTCCAACAAAGACCAATGACCATAGAGTGGTTATCAAATTTTTGAAAGAAAATGTGTTTTCCAGATTTGGGATGCCTAGAGCAGTGATAAGTGATAGGGGAACACATTTTTGCAATAGACATGTTGGTCTTTTGATGAAGAAGTATGGGGTGTTACACAAGGTTGGAACATCTTACCACCCCCAAACAAGTGGACAAGCTGAATTAGCTAATAGGGAAATCAAAAGAATCATTGAGAAAACAGTGAACCCCACAAGGAAAGATTGGTCTTTGAAATTGGTGGATGCACTGTGGGCTTATAGGACTGCATTCAAGACCATCTTAGGAATGTCCCCTTATAGATTGGTATATGGAAAAGCTTGTCACTTACCAGTGGAGTTGGAACACAAGGCCTTTTGGGCAGTGAGACATTTTAATGAGAGCATCACTGAATCTGGTTTTCAAAGAAAATTGCAACTTAGTGAGCTGGAAGAGATTAGAAACGATGCATATGAGAATGCCAAGATTTCTAAGGATCGAGTAAAGAAGTGGCACGATGCACACATCAGTAGAAGAGAGTTTTTTGTGGGACAAAAAGTGTTGTTATATGATTCTAGATTGCATCTGTTTCCAGGAAAGCTTAAATCAAGATGGACTGGTCCTTTTGTAGTCAAGAATGTGACTGAGTTTGGGGCTATTGACATTGAAAACCCAAGTTCAAAGAATGTTTTCCGGGTGAATGGACAAAGACTCAAGGAGTATCATGAGAATTTTGTTACTGAAGTAGAGAGTTGGGATCTCGAAGATCCCCCAAATTCTGTTTGAATGAAGGAAGAATTCTGACTTTGTATCATAGTAGTGTAGGTTCTGTTACGCTTTTGATTTTCTGTTTTCTTTTGTTTTTGTAATTTTCTTTTTTTCATCTAAAAAAAAAAGAAGAAGTTGTTTATGGTTATGGCTAACCTTCAGTTTTCAGCTGCAAGTAGTACTCAACTGAGGAAGTGAAGAATCTGCTTGATGAAAAGAATTATTCAAATCTGATTTGATCAGTTGCAATTGCAACTGCAGCTGTGTTCTTGCAGTAGCTGGACTGAATGCTTTGCCACTGCTGAAATGTGAGCTTGGAACAAGTTGGGGGGGAATTGGTCACAGCAGCTGATGATGAGCTTTCAATTCTTGGTAATAAGTTGAATTTTCATTCACAATCTCCAGGTATGTTACTTCCCCAACCTTTCTTTAATTTGCTGGTTTAATACATTGAGGACAATGCATGATTTTAGTTGGGGGGGACACAATCTGAGTTTGTGGATGTGAATAGTATTTTTACTGAAATTTGCTGAATTGAGTGATTGGATATGATCAGAATGTTTTGAATATGATTTGGAATTGTTTGAATTGAATTAAGATCATGCTTATGTCAGTTTGAGTTTGCATATGTTGAAAATTTGAAAAAATTGAAAATTTGAAAAAAATTGAAAATTTGAAAAAATTGCAAAACTTCTTCTTGAATTAGTTGTCTTTTGAAATAATTTTCGAATCCTAGCTGTTGGCAAAACTTAATTTGAGTATTCTTAAGAAATGGGGGAAGAATTTCTGGTTTTCTGGACACTGGAATTGCAAATTGCTGATAACCTGTATTCGAATATGGGTCTGGGTATTCGAATATGATGTCGGTTTTAAATCCTGTATATACCCGTGAGTGGCCCCATTCAAGTTCCTGTTCTATTCGAATACGAGCCCTGGTGCCCAAAACCCTGAAACCTTCACCATTCCACATCTTCTTCCAATCCTCAACTTTCAGATTATCTGAGCTGTGATTTTGAGTTGACATTGAAAGGAAGATTCAGATACAGAGCTGCGATTGAAGAAGCTAGGGTTTACAGCTTTGGAAAATTTCTGATAAAGGGTTGAGAATCAATTGAAGCAAGATGCCACCAAAGAGGATGAAGAAGATGGCTTATAAAGGTAAGGCTAAAAGAAGGAGCATGAGGATTTTGAGCCAACATGGTAAGGGTTCTTCACTTGTTGTTCAGGAACCCATAACGTATGAACTGTCATCTTCTAAATCAGACCCTAGGTCCTCCTCTAGAGCAGAATCGTTCTATTCTGTAGGTAATGAGAGTTTGAATGAGAGACATGATGATCATGTCTCTAATGTTGAAAAGGAAAACTCTGTTGGAGTTCCTGAGAATGTGCCTACTAAGGAGCACACTACTGCTCCTGAGCATGAGGTCCACACCTCTGAAAATGCTCCTGAGGATGAACCTGAAGCACAATCTGACCAAGATCTTTTTGATGAGGATTCTTTTGATAGCTCGAGGTTTTCCAATAAAGCCTCAGAGCTGAAATATAATGAGAATTACAGCAAGAGAGCTGTGTTGAGTGAAAGAGGAATTAAATTGGAGGACTACAATGAACCACCCTATGAATTGTTAGAATTATTTGAGCAAAGGGGCTGGGTGCATTGGGTTACAACCAGTAGGAGGGCTGTGGTACCATATGTGAGAGAGTTTTACTCAAATGCTGAATTGGGTATGGTTCATGGGAGACCTGTGATAAACTCTGAGGTTAGAGGGAAGAAAATCAGTGTGAATCTTGAGAAGATCTCTTTCATAAGTCACTTACCTGTTGAAAGAGTACCCGAATCCACACCTGAACAAAAAGCACAATGGGAGGAGCAATTGCATAAGGACAATTTGGCTAGACTCTTCACAGCCAACCCTCAAGCCCAATGGACCACTGCTAGGATGTCCAAGTCAGGAATTACTCCCAAAAGTAATGTCCTTCACATGCTAGTCTGTTCTTCAATTCTGCCCCATGCTTACAAGTCAACCATCACTCTAGAGCAAGCCATGATTATGGGAAAGTTGTTGTTAGGCATTCCCATGGATTTACCTTACCACATCTGGTTGGTTATTTCTCATGTGGTAGAGAAATCAGAATCCACTGCTGGGCTGCCTTTTGGAGGTCTAATTACAGAGATAATTCAGCACTTTCTGGGAATAGAGGAAGAGGTAGGAATGGCCACTGTGAAAGCTGCTCCTTTGATAGACAAGACATCTGTGAATAGAAGTCAAGGACAGTTGAAGAAGGCTGCTCCACCTGCAGTAGAGAACAACCAGCAGCAGCCAGCAGAAGAGGAGGCAACTGAAGCAGCTCCCATGAGCACAGAGGAGAAATTGAAGTTAATCCAGCAAAATCAAGAAGTACTGATGAGGGAAGTTAGTGAGCTGAGACAGGGGCAGCAAAAGCTTATTCGATTGGTGGAGAGCATATTCGAATTAAGCCGAGAAGGAAGAAATGCTTAATTCAGTATTTCAGCCATGATTCAGACTCTTTCGTCCTTGAAACCAGACTTTTGACAGCAAATCTTTAGAATATTTCAAATATGTTTTGTCAACAATAGGATTTGGATTGATGTTCTTGCTGTTTGTTTCTTTTGATTAGGTTTAAGTTGTTTTGTTTTACTTTTGCCACCTATGACTTTGAACTTACAACTTGGAATGAATGAAATTTCTGTTTTCTTGGAATTAGTGATGTCATTTGCATAAATTGGATTGAGCTGAGTTGAAGTATGAAATTTTAAGAGTTGTTGTGTTTGCCATGTGTTTTTAAGTTGAAAAGTGTGTGAATGGATTTAGCTTGAGAATTGTTGATCTAACATTTGTCTTGAGGAATGGATTTATGAATGAATAATGTGTTTTATGGATTTCCAGATATAGTGGAGACTTAAAACCTGAAGTGAGATATTGAGCCTTAAACTTTGTTCATGAGAGACTTACATTTACTCTAAGGGCTTTCCAAAAGCTCAAGCTTTTTGCACTTCAAATTCCTTCAATAACTCCACTTATACTATTTTGCTTTGGGTGTTTGTGAAGTGATAGAGGAATGGAACTAGATTTCTGATTCTTAACTTTTATGGTTGGATGGAATGAAATCATAGAAGTGATATTAGGCCATTTTTCTTAACATTTGAGCTTGGAATGCCTTTCTTTGATAAACATGACCATTGTAGCCAAGTTTGAGCCTTATTAGAGCATTCATACTTCTTCATTTTTACCACATAATTCCTTTAACCAAAATGAATGCTCTCTAGCCTTCCCTATGTATTTTGGAATGCACTTGAAAATAGAAATGAAGGTTAGTGGACTGAATTGTGGGATTTGGAGGTGAGAAGAAAGAAAAATGTATGGAATGAGGAAAAAGAAAATGTTAAGGGAAATGGATGATAAAAAGAAAATCAAAAAGGGGGGAACTGTTTTAATCTTGAAATACATTCACTTGAGGTCATTTTCATTTCTGTAAAAAAAAAAATAATAATGAATTGTAGAAGGGTAGAAGAAAGTTTATTTCAGTGTTCCAAATCAGTTTTTGAATTCCTTATCCTTTCCTTCTATTACCTTATTAAACCTCATGGCCCCATTACAACCCATTGCAAGTCCTAATTGATCTTTGGAAGAATTTTCATTCAATTGTGAAATTTAGGAATTAGGGAATCATGGTGAAAATTCTGAAATTACTTTGCTACATCATTCCTTCATGGAGTTATGCCAAGTCCAATTCTTTCTTGAATACATCGTTTTTGACTTGTTGATGCCACCTTCTAGAATTTGATGAACATTTACTCTTAATAAGGGGCATCTTGAGTGAAACCTTGTGTGCTCTATTTTCTTTGGAGTGAATTCCAAGGTGAGATTTGAAGTCAAAACTTGGGAATGAAATGGAATGCAAAGTTCAGAATTAAATGAAGTTCTAAAGATGTATGTTAAGTTGATAGAGCTAAAAGCTGCTATTCATTCACATTCATTTCACACACTTGGCAAGTTTCACATCTCTTATAAAATTTTAAATTTTAAACTTTGCTTATGAAAGTTTTTGCTTATGGTGTTGACTAATTTCATATGAATAGCTGAAATGTCATTCAAATTGAAATGGAATTAATGCTTTTGGATTTCTCTCCTATTTCTTCTATTAGAAGCATTACTAGGGACTAGTAATGTTGTAGTTGGGGGGTGTGTGATTGGACATCAATTGTTACATATTTATATATTCAAATTACACTTGCACACATCATAAAAAGATATAAAATCTATGTTTTGTGCAGATTCATCTCCATATCTCCAAAGTGGAATATGTGTTGATTTCCATCACAAAAACAAGAAATTAAGCTACATTGAGGATGTTGAGAAGAAAGCATGCTGCACAGCACATCAAAGGATTGAAGCTATTTCAGAAGAAGAAGAAAATTCAGTTGAAATCAATGCAAAGAGATCAGAATCACTATTCTGGAAATTTCTGCAGCAGAGGATCATATTCGAATATGGTTTTACTGTATTCAAATATAAGCTTCTTCACAGCAACGAATTCCATGTGACCCCAACTTCTCCATGTGATGTAACCTGCAATCCAGGGAGGGCAAATCAGTAAAAGTAGGAGAAAGAATGAGCTATCATGAGGACTACATTCTGTTAGAGGGAGAGAGAGAAAAAAATAAGCAAAAATAGATACACACGGAGCATTCCTGTAGAGAGAGACGCAAAAAAAAGCAGAGGAAGTTTGGAGAGAGAAATTCAGTTTTGTAGAGAGAGGTTTTGAGAGAAATTTTATTGCGAGTTCATAGTTTTACATTTTAATTTCAATTTGGCATTGGAGTTTTTGAGATTTACATTTTGAATTCATTTCAATTTCTGTAATCAGATTTTCAGTTCTGAATCCATTAAACTTTCATTTTCAGGTTGAAATGTCTTCAATTCAGATTTCCATTTCTGTTTTTCTTCTCTTTAATATGCTCGGCTAAGTCTTCTTGGGCCAAGGCAAGGGTAATGCCCTTCCAATGAATCTCAAGTGGCCGAACTTCATGGATTACTTTGAGTTCTTATGATTATCAAGTCAATTTGCAGCTGGGTGTCTTAGAACTCATTGATTCAAGACCCGATTAATCCAAATTTGTATATCCTATTGATGAGTTCATAGGTGTTGCTTAACTTAGAACTCTCATGACATTGTTGTATGTGGGTTGCTAGAATTAGAACTCCTATTGTCCTTAAAATAGGTTATGCACATTGAGTGTTTAATCCATGGTTTGTTTCAATTGAAATTAATTTTCTCAAAAATCAGCACAAATTGATTTGGTAATTTATAAACTCTTGGCACTTGAAATTCATTCGGATTGGTATTAAACTTGTCTTGCTCAACCTCTTTTTATCACTTAATCTTTTAGTTTAAATTCATTTTGCTTTTGGAAAACTAGTTCAAAACCATCAACCAACCAAATCAGATTTTAATTTTCTGTTTCACATTTTTTGTGAGTTGTGTTTTGCCAAATTAATCTCCATTAGAGTCATTCACTTCATTACTCCCTAGATCCCTGTGGAAATGACCTGGGACTTACCAGTTATTTTGTGCTTCAACCACACCTTGCACTTGGGGGAAAACTTGTCTTGATTTACCTCACTTAACATTTTTTTTAAAATTTGAATTTATAATCTGAATTTTCATCTGAGCTTTTATTTTGGAGTGAGGTAATTAAGCAAGAACAAGCAGTTCTCGTGAAGAAGCAACTGTCTTTGGTTGGTGTGAATAATTTTTGTATCTTGTTTGTTTTGGTTTCGATGATATTGTTTGTTTTTGTATGGCTTGAACGTTATGATGGTTAGCATTAGGTTTAAGGGAGAAAGTGTTAGTGGATATACGAAACAAGTTGAGTTGAGCTTAACTTGTTTAATTGAGTCTTTTTTTTTTTTTTTTTGAATTTCAAGAAATAATCATGGCACAAAAGTTTAGAACTAGGAAGTATAATTTTTTTAGTGAGCTGTGGCATATTTCATTAATGCTTGGACATCTTGATATTAGTGCGGCTTTGGTCCGTTGCTTATGGATAACTATTTTTTTTAAAATGAAAAGCAATTTTAAGATTGATTATGCATTCATGCAGTTGACATCAACATTTTTTATAATAAAAAAAATTATTTTATCAGTAATTTATAAAAAATAGGAAGAAGAAAGATATTAGCAGTGGCATTAGAATGAGTTGTTTCTCTAGGAAAATAATTTTAAAAAATGTACATTGTAAAATTAATTAAAAAAAGGATTCTAATTATTCAAGGTTACCGTGTCCTTTTTTTTTCTTTATATGAGTAATCATATAAAAAATTACGTTTCTTAATTCTATTTCTCATTAGAAGATAACTCTAAGATTTTTTTCCTTAGTTCTCATACCTAATTTGCCCCTATTGTGTTCAATGTGTATAAATAAACTAATATTCATTTTTCTATTTTCTTTTCTACTCTTTCAGAACTTTTTCTAGAACAACCTAAAGGAAACTTCTTGGCCTGCTGTTGACAATAGTATATTGAAGAGGTCGGGCCTATCAATAAAGGTGTTTATATTGACAGCCCAAATTTCTTAGACCAAAATACTTGAGCCTCATAGTAGGTGAGCACAAACTATCAATCAACTGCCAATTTACATCCAATTTGACTTTGACTTTGACTTTGTCTTACATTTAGCATATTTTCTTATGGATGCTACAAGCGACTACCAGTTTACACTGAATTTGACTAGCTTGTCTTATGTTTTTGAAAATGATATGCTACTTGTCTACTGATTCCATCTCACATCTTTAACCTAGAAATGAAAAACATTCAAATGTATTGATCTTATTTCTGAAATAGATAATTCAGTAAAATAAGTTCCACATTGAAATAATTGTTAAGCTATTATTGTAGCCCCAAGATATCGTAAATGTGTTTATTTGTTCTAGTTTTAGACCAATGAGTCTTAGCGTGATGAAGAGATCTATGGGATTTTGAAATCTAACACTCCAAATTTATGTCATTTTCTTACAAATTGATAACAAACTCTAGTGATCATAGATTAACATTTGAAAATTTTTGTAGTTTTAAGTCACAATTTGTTCCTATCATCTCTTGGAATTTGCAGTTGCTGAGCTTCTTATTTGAGATTCCATCTGTACATCTAATAGTGGTATAAAATTTCACCCAGTCTGTCCATGTTGAATTTTTATTTTTTGTTTTGATTTTCCCGAAGAAATTCTTTGAATTGTTGAGTAATTAGCGGTTCTTTTGGACAATCTTCTGTTTGAAATGTTAGTGCTTTGCTTAGTTAACTGATCTAATTGGGACCACACATGCCTTATTCTGATTTGCCTGACTTTCTATATGCCTTAATCGAAGTAATGAAGGCTTATAAAAACTTACATTCTCATGGGTGAATTTTTAGAAGTTCCAATGCATGAGTTTAATTCACTTGTGAGTTATTTAGGATATATTTGTTTTAAGTTAAAGCACTACCCAATTTTTATATTCACATTGACTGATTTGAACCTTTCAAGCCTTTATTTGATCTCCGTTGTGCTGATTATTTTTCCTCATGTTATAGATGTTACTACCCTGAACTTGCATTTTAGTGGTGCATCCAGTTGAAAAAATGGGCATTATATAAGTTATTTCTAGTATTATAGATACTTTGTGTGTTGAACAAGTGATTTGCATGAGTTTAATGGTCAGTAAGCTTAATTTGATTATTAAGTTTAATGGGTCATTTGATTTTCTTACATGAAATTTGGGTATCTGTATGTTTTCTAGTCTTAATCAGCCATTTGAATGTTTACCCAAATCATAGGCAGTGCTATTCTAAATCTAATTTAATCTTCGTTACATTAACTTTGTATTTTTTGTTGGCAATGTAGATGTTTTAAGAGCCTAAATTATTTTCGCTTTCTCCTAAAACTATTTTGAAGTTATGTCATTCAAGTTCAGTGTAGGACATTGCTACCACAGTTTGCTTGTTTTGGTGGATCAGAGTTTAATGGTTTTACTATGTTTTAGCCTAATGACATTTTTTAATAGAAGAATTAACTTTTTTGGTTCTGGAAGAATTTGAATTCTGTTTTGTGATATAGAATTATGATTGCAAGGAAGAACATGGGATGGTTGTCACCTTTGTTTCTAATTCTTTTGGCTCTTGGGTTTTTTTCCATTACAACATATAATTTGAGATGTTTCAAAATGGCCATTCTTAGGGATGTCAACTCCATTTCTTTTAGTACAATACTAAGGATTTTTTTTTTTTTTTTGTATTATGGATGCAGCTTTGTTATTGGAATATGATTTTTTTTTTTTGGTTTCGTATTATGGATATTGATGTTATTATGTAATTTTTTTTAATTTAATTTATTTGGATACATTTTTGTTAATTATTGTAGTTCATATTTCAAATTGAATTACGAGTACCGTGTAAGAATTAAAATTGGTTATTGATTGTAAATATAATGTTAATTGTTCAAGTAAAAAAAATATTACTATAAATCAAATTGGAATTTAAAAATAATTAATTTTTTTTTGCTACGGCTATGGACAATAGCTAATACTATATACAAAATAATATAATTATTAGTATAGGCCACTTCCAAAGCCATAACCAAAAATTTATAAAATTAAATTAAGTAGTATCTTTTTGCTATAGTCATGGGCCATAGATAATATTATATACAAAATAATATAATTTTTTATATTGGTTACTGCCAAAGCTATAGCCTGGTAGTAGCCAAAATCTTTTAAAATTAAATTAATATAATAATATTTGCCACTCTCTAGACAATAGACAAAAGTCATACTTACAGCAGCTAATGGTTTCAGAATTTGGCCATTTCATGCATTTTCTTTTTTTTTTCTTTTTTTGGCAAGTAAAAAAAAATGCATGAAATGGCCAAATTCCGTGTCGTAACCAATAGCATATTTTGTTGTAGCCAATACATGGTTGTAATCATGGGCCGTAACCAAAAAAACCTTTTGCCATTAAGCAGATGCTATCGTTGATGAGCAATAGCCAGGCCATAGCAATACCCTTTAGCCAGGGCTCCTCAATTTTTGGCTACCACTTTGCACCATAGCCAAAAGGCCTTTTTTCTAATAGTGTTGCCACTCTTTTGATGACACAATTGAATAATACAAAGCTCATAGCTAAGGTACTAAATACATAACCGCAAACCAAAATATGAAATAGAAGGACAATCTAAGTCTCATGATTAAAAGTCTCTACTGGGTCCATCTCAGAACCTGTAACCATAACTATAGGGGATGAGTACTAATTTACGTGTGCCCATTATACAAGCAAGCAAGCAATATATATCCTAACATGATATCACGTGAACATACAAATCATCTATCATATAATATAATAATGATCCATAATCACAAATAATAATACTCAGCATAACTAATCACAATATTTAAAATCATATAATCATTTTAAATTAATATATTATCATTACTATTATATTATTATGTCCATCTGTTATCGTAAGTGTATATCTATTTTATGTTACATCATTAAACTCAACAATACTCATAAAGTTATATACACCACATCAATACTTACACACCCAGACTCAATTTCAACTCATGCATATACACCAAAACACATGAGATAGGTACTCTACGGTGCGAAGATAGTCCAAATACATCATCATAGATAGGCTTGTTTTTTTTTTTTTTCTATTTTCTATTATATGTGTTTTTCGTTTTGAAAATCCCAAAGCATACAAAACAAAAAATGCATTTAGTTTGACATTTTTCTATTTTCGTGTTTTAAGATTTTTCTTATTTTGGATTAAAAATGCCCAAAATAATTTTTCATCATTTTGCATTTCATGTGTATAAACTCATTTTCTATTTTCTAAAACAGATTTTGAAAACACAAATGACCAAATATGTTTTGAATTATTTTCCTTATTTCCAAAAACATAAAATAAAAAATGGGTTGAAAATAGGTATACCAAATGGAACTTTAATATTTCATATATATATATATATATGTGCATATTATATAACTGTAGCATGTAAATGTGTACGGGCGTCATATGTAATATTATTAATATATTCTTTTGAGTTATATTTTAGCGTAAACCTATTTACACTCTACAAATATTTTATTACACTCTACTTTACTTCTTTCATTAAATAAAATTACAAAATTCTCATTTTTTGGCTAGCTGTTGTTATATATAATTTAAAATGATATAATTGCCCTTTATAAAAAAAATATTTTTACAAATTTGAACAATCACCCTTAGCCATACAAAAAAAATAGAAAAAATATTTATGTAGACTAAAATAAATTTTATTTATATTTATATTTTTAACAATCATATAACATTTATAATTTAATCAAATAAAAAAATAAATTTTCTTTCGTTACTTTTTCACAAACTTTTATTATTTTAATCGTCATTCTCAAGTTATTTAGTAAGATTATATACAATTCTTTCAATTCCTATAATCTAGTAACGTATTACCAAAATAATATAATTAAATAAATTATGATAAAAAATGTAAATGTAGTAAATGCTAAAATAAATAAATTATAAAAGATTTGTTAAAAATGGTATATGTAAAGATGATAAAAAAATGACAAAATTTTGTAAATAAATTGAAATGAAATAAAATTTTATATTATTGTTAAAAACATAAATGAAAATAAAATTTATTTTAATTTTTTAAAATATTTTATTCTTACATAAAATCTACAAAAATGAAATTAAGGTAACTTGTAAATTTAAATTCTATTTGTCCTTCACTCCTACTAACTTTTCTCACCAATCATAAATTTAAAATAGAATTATTTATTTTTTTAACCATGTATTTTTTTAACCATTCATGTACAAAAAAAAATAAATAAAACTACCAAAAAATATCTAACTAGAAAAATCAATGAATTGAAAAAAGAACTTTTAAATATACAGATGGATTTATCAAACAAACTATAAGTGTTTTCCTTTTAAAAACTTAATTTGAATTTTTTATAATAAAAAAATATTTTTTAAAAAAACTTTGCATTAAAAAATTTTATCATCGTAAAGTAACTCATTTGCATAAACGAATTTTTTTTTTAAATTTATATTTAATTGCCTTCCTTTTTATCAAAATATCTTAAAAAAATTGGTATGTTGCATTTTATATATATTATTTAAAAATAATTCATATTAAAAAATAAAGTATTTATGACACTATAATTATGTTTTGAATTGAGGCTATGCAGAGGACTTTTTTGTCATTATAAGTATGTAAAACGTATGTAAAAATAAATATAGACAAATATGTAATTTTAGTTAACAAAAAAATAAAATTAAGTATAAGAATTTAATTGTAAGGCGCAAATAAACTCACTTTATATTTTATCAATATTAATATATCACTTATTAATATTATATTAACCTAAGTACCTATTGTCAAGGACACGCTGGAAGGGACTAGAGGGTCAAGTGCCTCCCTCCCCAAATATTTTGGACTTATTTTAAAATAAAATCAAAATTTTCAGATATGATAAAAAAAATTTAACCTGCAAGAATAGAATCAAGGCATTCTTATAAAATTAAATGTATTATGCTATTACACTACTGAATGTTTGTGTCAATTATATCAATAAACATAATATATAATGTAATAAATTTTATAAATAATACAATATAATAATTAATTATAATTTTTTGGGATTGGAAATCTTGATATTTGTATTCTGAGTAAATTCTCGATGATATTGGGAGACCCCTGGTTGAGCCAATAAGCTTTAACAGTATATTTATCCATTAATTTTTTTATTATAACTAAGTTTTTTATGCTACTTTTCTCTCTCGATAACTTTATTTCAAGCGATTTCTTTCTTTCCAATGGGCACCACTGCTCTCCTCCCATTCATAAACTCAATGCTACTCGCGGCTGTTTTCATGGGTGCAGTTAAGCCCCGTTGACGACAATTTTAAAGTCCGCTCCGACCCCTTTAACGAAAATCTTAATTTTCGGATTCGAAAATTATAACTTTTATAATTAAACTGAACATTTTTAAAAATTAAAAATAATAACCAAATTAATCAAATAATATATATTAATTGAACATTAACCGAACTAAATTATTTTGATTTAGTTACGATTGATTCGGTTAAATAGACTTATAAATTTAATATATATATATATATATATATATATATATATATTTATAATTTAATTATAGAGTTAAAATAACAAATTTTTATTATAAGTTCAATAAAAAGGCACAATCTCATCAAAGTATTAAAATTTTAAATTTCAAATTATAAAAACTAACATATATTTTCTTTAAACCATAACTAAGAAAATAAAATTCACAATAAAATTAAAAAGAAACAGCTTGAATTAAAAAAGTAATAGCAAAACAAGACAAAAACAAAATAAAAGGATCTTTTACCAACAAACAAATTAATATATATTTTGACGTTTCAAATCAATTGTTGCTTTAAGAAATAGATTAGAAGAAACCAATGGTGTAAAAGCAGTATGTATATTATAAAATTTATTTTCTTTATTTTGAGATTTTTCTTATTTTAGATTGAAAATACTCAAAACGATTTTTTATCATTTTTAAAATATAAACATATAAAACGAAAATAAGAAACAAAAAAGTAAATCAAATGCCACCAAAATGTATTTAATACTATAATTATTTGTTAAATGAGTACCAAGCAGCTAGCAATACTTTAATAGTTCTCTATATGATTTCAAAAGCTAAGTTTATTCAAAAAAATAAAACCAGTTAATTATATATATAATTATACACTGAATATTAAGTGTTTTAATTTGGTTACACTAGTGGAAATTGTGGAACTAGCGACCGCCAAAGACGGTCGCTAAAGGTGAAAAAGCGGTCGCTAAAAGTATTAGCGACGGCTTAGCGACCGCGTCAAACGAGTCGCATTTGCTTCGTCGCTAAAAAGTATTAGTGACCGCTATGACGGTCGCTAAATTATTTGCGACCGCTCCTACGACCGCTCGAGTTTCAACGTAAGAATATTAACGACCGCTCAAAACGGTCGCTAATACTTAAAAAGCGGTCGTTGTTTGTTTGGCGCGAAGATAGCGCCAAATGGCGCGAATCATTAGCGACCGTAGTTAGCGGTCGCTAATACTGAATAGCGGTCGCAATTAGTTTCGCGCGGGAGCCATGGCCATTTGCACCAACGAGTATTAGCGACCCGAATGGACTATTAGCGACTGCCACGTACGGTCGCTAATTATAAGTAATTTTTTTTTTTAAAAAATTTAAATTATTTAAAAATCTCAATAATTATAATTTAAATTTTGTTATAATAAGATCTCAATAATTTGTTTTACAAATTAAATTATTTAAAAAAATGATTTAATAATAATTTATTTTTTATTTATAATGATTATTTATTTAATAGTTATTAATTATTTATAATAACTATTATATTTAATTACTTATGTATAAATATTTATATTAAATTTAATTTATTAAATTGCACATGGAATTAATGAATTTTTTTATAAAATCAATAAAAAAAATATCTCCTAATTATGATTATATATACAAACACAATATCAAATTAGATTACAATTAAAATAAAATTTTATTATATACAAATGTTCAAAATACAAAAACAAATATATATATATAAATGTACTGATCAAAATATATACAAATAGATCCTAATCAGTCCAAGAGGGCCATCCGCCATCATCCGGGTCCTACAATGAAATAATAATGAAATTAGAACGTGATAATTAAGAAGACATGAATAAATAAATTTATATAATTTTAATGAGTAATAGTAACGAGAAATAAAATTTTTAACCTGAGGAGGAGGAGGTGGATGGCTCTTACTCTGAGAGAGGCGCCTCTCCATCTCAGCCATCATCTCGGCCCGAAGTGCTGCCTCTCGCGCGTCCATCTAAGCTCGAAAAGTCTGCAGCAGATCCTGATCGCGACGTCTAGCCTGAGAAGATGATTCTGCTCATACGACGGATCGGCGTGGAATACCTGCGCCCCGCGTAAGCGTTTATCCATGACCATCGCGTCCAACAATGGAGAAAAATATCTCATCCCTCCTCTCTTCGGACTCCCTCTCATCTGGCGACAGCTCGTCTAGACGTGCATTAAACTGCGCCTAATGCAAACAAGCCGAAATAGAAAAAACAAGATAACTAACTATATTATCCAAAAAAAAATTAAATTATATGTTGATTGGACAAAATATTAAAATTTGTTACCTGTATAGCCTGAACCTCCGGCGAATCAGTACGTCGAGTCACCAACCACATGGACATCCGATCTGTCCTTAGGCCCTCCTCTGTCCTCTGTTGAAAGGTAAATTATATGTTAATAATTTACTATCATTAAAAAAGATAAATAAAAAAGTTGCTATTGGCGTGATAAGCTCATGTTTTTACCTCGTGGCGAACCTGAGAAAAGTGTCGAGTCCCCTCCTTGTGCCCCAGCCCCTGCAATCCTCGATTTCGCGAGTTCCTTTGGGCCTCCGTCTATTTTAAGTTTTTTTCGATTACTTTTTATAATTTACGCTTGATAACGTCAAAACTTAAGGAAAAATAATTAACTCGCAATCTACTCACTTGTGTCTCGGGACTCGACCAATACCTGACGAGCTCAGCCCACTGGTGGGGAAGAACGCCCGGTGGGACCCACTGGAGGATGTCAGGGTCATTCTCATTACCTTTCTAGTATTTATCTTTAATCTTATTTTTATGATCCTTCCACATCTTCCGACACTTGGCGAACATAACGTCCTGGAAGTCTGAAGGAACATCAACTACATTGGCCTAAAAATGACAAATTGTAGAATATTATTTGTTACAAATTTCAGCACATAAACCACGTACAATTAGAATATAAAATTTTCATACCTGTACCTCGGTCCATAGACCCTCGAACGTAGAATCTAGGAAACAATCCCACTCGAGGGTGGTCAACGGGAATCTGATCGGATTCCGGACCAAATGTCCGAGCTGTGAAATCAGAGACCGTCCATCCTTCCCAACCGGATGGGGCGTGTCATCCCACTGAACGGTCATCCACTGAGATCCGCAGTTCCACTGCGGCAATCCCTTCGAGGGCCCTCTGCCGGACCTCGAAAGTCTGCTCGGAGTGGGAGAATCTGTTTCAAACAAATTGTTACATGATAAAACAACAGAATATACCTACTGTTGTTGGATAAGATACATTCTGAAATTAAAGAACTTTACCTGCATCTGTGTCAGTCACTGAAGGACGCGTGGACATAGGGGGTGAAGGTGGGACAGCATCTGCTGAGCTACTCCCGGCACAGGATAGCCCGAGACGCTCAACCATCGTCCTAGGACCAGTCCTCCTCCTAGAGCGTCCAAACATGGCTCCCTAACTGTTCACAATTTAAACTTATTATAATTTCAAATACAAAGAAAAATAAATTTAAAATCTACCTTGTTCGGATAAAAAAGTACACAACCGTGTATTAGGTATGTAAATCAACCGTATCTCCTTCGACCGTGTCCCTAACCAAATTAACATCTTCATCACGTTGGACAATTGCATCTTGGTCAAGAGCTTGTTGGGCGAATGGATCAATATCTGGCTCATCGCAGTCGATCTGGTACACCCCCCTCATTGACATTTTAACTGCAACTTGCCAGTTGGGATCAGCTCGATCGCCAACATAGTAAACTTGCTCTGCCATGGATGCCAGTATGTATGGTTCAGCTTCTATTTGTACATCTCGATGTAACAAATTGTTTAAATTGGTACTTATCAGCTTTAACCCCGCGAATTGGATCAGCCCAAACACACTTGAATAATAAATATCTTAAACCGTAATTGTAAACGATTTCAATAATGTCATTCAGTTGGCCGTAATAGTAACCACCGTCAATAGATGGACAACCGATGCCACTATTTTGTGTTGCTCGCCTATCATCTACTTCCTTGATGCGAAATCGAAACCCATTGATGTCACAAGTTGTGAAACGTCGAGCTGTCGTGTAAGGACCATCAGCCAACTGTTTTATTTCATCAGTCAAAATAGAATCCATAGTACTTTGTAAATTATATACCTATGAAATGTAAAATATCATGAATTAATTAAACACAAATTCATTGTGATGTGAAAATCATATAAAAACATATGAAAATATTTAACACGTACGTAGTTCTTAAACCAGTCATGAAAACATTGATAATGGGACATTCGAATTTAATTGTCTGTTGCACGAGGCATGTTCTGTTTCAGCTCGTTTATGTGTCTCCTGCAATGCAAATCAAACAGGATTGAGAATAATCACGATTTTTTTTACAAATATGATGTAATTAACTTTCTTTATTACGACAACGTGACTTACTGGGTCAATGGCACAACTGATTGGGTGTTGAGAGCACGAACCGATGAGCTTGGATCCACTCGATGTGGTTGAGATCAAATGACGTGCCTTCCCCAATAGGGCCTTCATTTATCCGCTTCGACCTGCTAAACTTCATTTGGACATCATCGTTTAGATATGCCGCACAAAAATTTATGCACTCATCCATCAAATATCCTTTCGCTATGGATGCCTCCGGTCGAGCTTTGTTCCGCACATACCTCTTCAATGTGTTCATATATCGCTCGATCGGATACATCCACCTAAATTGGACAGGGCCACCAAGCCGGGCTTCTTCAGTTAGGTGTATAGTCAAGTGAACCATGACATCAAAAAATGCCGGTGGAAAAATTTTCTCTAGATGACATAGTGTCAAAGCAATCTTGTCCTGCAGACCCTTTAAATCTTCTGTACGGATTACTCTGTAACACAACTGCCTAAAGAAATTACTGAGCTCGATCAACGGCTGCACAACATTATTAGGCAAACAATTCCTTACTGCTATAGGCAACAACTGTTGAAGCAGGACGTGGTTGTCATGACTTTTCAAACCCTGTAACGTCCATTCGCTCATGTTGACTCGCTTCGAAATATTCGAGCAATATCCATCAGGTACCTTCACGCCTTTCAGAATTAACAAGAACGCATCCTTCTCCTCCTTGCTCATGGTGTACTGTGCAAGTGACATGTATGCCCTGTTGGACTCTCCCGACTACTAGTGCAATGGAGTTCTCAATCCCATCTCCTGCAAATCACGTCGAGCATTAGCATTATCCTTTGATTTCCCCTTAACACCAAGGATCGTCCATAATATATTATCGCAAACATTCTTCTCAATGTGCATGACATCCAAGTTGTGCCTGAGTAAGTTGTCTTTCCAGTAGGGCAACTCATAGAAAATACTTTTCTTCTTCCAATTATGGGTTCAGTTTCTATTTGCACCAGAAATAGATGGTAGCGGGGGGGCTAACAGATCCTAAAAGTCATATACTGTTCGAATTTGCTCCCGCTCCATCTGGGCCAGCAATTCGACCCCGGTCATTGCTCATGGTGCCGGACCGAACTCCCGAGTGCCGTCAAACGAGACTCTGTCCTTCCTAAACCTATGCAACAGAGGTAGGAAGCGTCTATGACCCATGTACGCCCATTTTCTACCATAATTTAGCCAAGTTGACTTCTTGCTCTGATTGCAACAAGGACATGCGAACTCTCCTTTCGTGCTCCAACCAGATAAGTTGGCGTACGCCGGGAAGTCGTTAATTGTCCATAGTAATGCTACCCATAGTTTAAACATTTCATTTCTTGTTGAGTCAAATGTCATCACACCGTCAGTCCATAATTCATTAAGCTCTTCAATCAATGGTTGCATATAAACGTCTATTTTATCCCCGGGGCCCTTAGGTCCGTCAATCAATGTCGATAGGATGATAAAAGGTTGCCTCATGCACAGCCAAGGTGGAAGATTATATGGAACTAACAGTATAGGGCACGTACTGTGAGTTGCCCCAGTCATGCCTGAAAATGGGTTAAATCCAGCAGCCGCCAAACCAAGCCGTACACTGCGAGAATCGACAGCGAAATCAGGTGTCTTCTATCAAAATCCTTCCACGCCGGAGAGTTTGTTGGATGGGATAAGTTCCCATCCTCCCCGCTGTCTCGGCATGCCAAGTCATTAGTTTAGAGATCTTGGATGACATGAAAAATCTCTTCAATCGTGGCTTAAGTGGAAAGTAGCGCACTTGCTTTGCAGCCACAAGCTTTCCACGATTTGAACTACCCAAACAATTCTGCCGAGTTTGGATAGTACCAACATTCTTCCATCTCGAAACACCACACACGGTACACGTATCAAGGTTGCCATTCTCATTCCGAAACAACATGCAACTATTGAGACATGCATCCAGAGTTTCGTATGTGAATCCCAAATTCTCAGTTAACTTGCGTGCCTGGTAGTACGATTCTGCAAGCTTAGCTCCCGCTGGTAAAACCCTACGGAGTAACTGTAGTAGCATGTCAAATGACGTATCTGACCAGTGATTCAACGCCTTCAAATGTAACAACTCAACGATAAATGACAATTTACTGAACTTCTGACATCCAGGATATAATTCTGTCTGCGCATCATCGAGTATTTCAAAATATCTCAATGACTCATCATCTGCACCCGAGCGAGGACTAGTTCCACCCGTCAGATTAATACCGGCACCGTTGTCTTCATGTGTCAATTCACATGCGATATCAGCTAGCATCGCGAGCATTGGATCAGCTTCCTCTGCAACCTCGGCCTCCACCTCAACGGTTTCTTTCGAATGAGAGGCGATATACTCTTCCCCATGGAGAGTCCAGAATTTATACTGCTTCAGGAACCCATTACGGATCAGGTGCTCTCTGACAACCTCCTGTGTATTGTAATACCAGTTAGCACACTTCCTGCAGGGACAACTAATGTACTCACTGGGAAACCCACTGGTGAATGCAATAAACTGATTAATCCCCTCCACATACTCCGGGGACATCCTATTCGGCAAATCAATCCAACTCTTATCCATCTCGCTTAGAGTGTCTGTGGAGTCCCAAAAGGAAAAAAAATGTCATTACTATAAAATGTAGTGCCATATGCAAAACACCTAGTCTTAAACTTTACTTCCTCATTACAGGGTGGTTGGTCCTATCCCATTCAAGAATACACGATCCAACTTGCACTCAATAACTCAATGCCTTTGTCCCCTAATTAGATAAAATTTCGGCAGCATGTCCGCGTGGTTCTCCAAGTACACGATACACAGACGACATCAGTCGTACCTTGTGTACGCACCCAGAGAACAACAGGACGTCAACCGAAACTTCATCTAACATAGGACAGTACATGAGTTGTTGAAGACAGGATGGATAATTGCATTCCCAAACTGTCCATACTGGACAATTCAAGAATCGCGTACATCAATCCCCGCACGTTCATCGAAAGGACAACGAACCTGGTCAAAGACCTAATCCGTTACCTAAGGATGACCAAA
Organism: Vitellaria paradoxa; assembly: GCA_019916065.1. Lineage (NCBI taxonomy): Eukaryota > Viridiplantae > Streptophyta > Magnoliopsida > Ericales > Sapotaceae > Vitellaria > Vitellaria paradoxa. The sequence continues at coordinate 18,072,029 of CM034243.1, read as the reverse complement.
CAGGTGGCGTACGAGATTCTTAAACGGGTCTAAGTTTCACTAATGTATGCAAATGAATAAAATAAAGTAGTTCTCAATGTCTATTTGTTTTCTAACTTAGAATAAAGTATTTAGATGTTGGATTGGGCCTAGACAAGATTAGGGGTTTTCTTGTAGTTACTAATTGAACTAATTAACTCTTATTAATTAACTACTACTGCTTGTGTAATTAATTACTATATTATTCAGTAAATTACCTAGAAACAATATTATAATATTATTGTTTGACCTAATTTTCTTATCGTATTCGTATTGGATTAGACTGGGCCCAAGCAAGATGTTGGATTGGGCCCAGGCAAGATTAGGGGTTTTATTATAGTTACTAATTGAACTAATTAAATATTATTAATTAACTACTGCTGCTTGTGTAATTAATTACTATATTATTCGGTAAATTACCTAGAAACAATATTATAATATTATTGTTTGACCTAATTTCTTATCGTATTCGTATTGGATTAGACTGGGCCCAAGCAAGATGTTGGATTGGGCCCAGGCAAGATTAGGGGTTTTATTGTAGTTACTGATTGAACTAATTAAATATTATTAATTAACCACTGCTGCTTGTGTAATTAATTACTATATTATTCGGTAAATTACTTAAAAACAATATTATAATATTTTCGTTTGACCTAATTTTCTTATCGTATTTGTATTGGATTAGACTGGGCCCAAGCAAGATGTTGGATTGGGCCCAGGCAAGTTTAGGAGTTTTATTGTAGTTATTAATTGAACTAATTAAATATTATTAATTAACTACTGCTGCTTGTGTAATTAATTACTATATTATTCGGTAAATTACCTAGAAACAATATTATAATATTATTGTTTGACCTAATTTTCTTATCGTATTCGTATTGGATTGGACTAGGCCTAACAAGGCCCAAGAAAAATGTTGGATTGGGCCCAAGCAAGATTAGGGGTTTTTCTTGTAATTAGAGTTAATTAGAGTTAATTATTGTTATTCAAAAAATAACACTTCAATAAATTATCCGAAGATCAAACATACAACAAATAAAATAATACAATACAAATTAAATAAATTAACAATAGATATTACGAACAATTCAATATTTACTCATTATAACATAAATCAAACTATGATTTCAAATAATAAAAGTATTTTCAATCATTTGAGTAACCAGCCATTACAATATTAATTGAAATAATCTAATTTAACCTAAATTAATTATATTATCAATATTCTAATTCGTTATTTAATATTTTAACTAATATAAATATTTAATGAACCTAAAAATTGTAATTTAATATTATTATTTACCTAATCTTACTATTTTTAGTATTATTGTTTATTTCAAAATATATAAATTAACAACAAATATTACGATATTAATATTTTTCAGTATTATTGTTTCCTATTTATGATACTTTTTATTTAATATTTTTCATAATATTTTTTTAATAATTTTTAAGTATGCTATTTACATTCATGAAAATGTTATAAAATAAAAGAACTTACATAAAAGTGAAAATTATTATTAATTTTTTTTTTGTCTTATGCATCCATTCTTATTTAAATGTATTCTTTTTATGAAAATAAGTAATATGTTTAAAAGTTTACAAACTTTATTGTATTTAATTTATTAAAAAATCTATCAACTTTTACTAACTTTTTATACTTTTTTCAAACTATATATTATTTTTACATTAAACTATATATTAATTCTCATATTTTTAGTATTATTGTCTAACATTATAAATATCATAATATAATTTAATTTCCCTAAGGTAAGTTAATTAATTTATTTATAAAAATTACCATATTGGGTGAAGATGTTAGCACTGCTTCAAAAACTCTCTCTACCCTTTGTCATTTTTTGTTTTTACAAAATTATAAAGTTAATTTCGTAGTGAAGAACAATTAATACAAAATATATCAATTGTCGTAATTACATTCACTTTCTATTTATTATTTCAAAATTAACATTCTCCGTTTTACTTTTATTTTTATGACTTTTTAATTTGATGAGTGGAGAAAAAATCTTCTCTCGTTTCATGAATAGGTTCATCCTGCCAAACACCTAATAATAATAATTAAACCATAATAAAAGTTTCCTATTGGTAGCGTTTGTATTTGTCGTTTCCCCATTTATATTTATAGATTTTTGAAAATAGATAACAAAAACGTGTTTGATATATCTATTTTTATTTTTTTTTTGTTTACAGAAAAAACTTAAACAAAAAAAATTTGTTTGCACTCTCGTTTTTCTTTTCTATTATAAATATTTTGTTAATTTCAATACTTAATCTATTTTTGTTGCATCACATTAAAAATGAATTATTTTATTCAAAGATTTTATTAAACTAAAATTATTTTTGATAAATGTTATAATTTATTTAATTTAATTAATTTAAAAATAAATAATATAGTAAAATTAATGAAGTATAAGATACCAGTCGAACTACCAGTTGAAAGCGGAAGAGGCATGAGTCCTCGCAGCAAGAGTTAGATTATGAAGTTTTACATGTATTACAAATTTAACAGTGTTTTACCCTCATCCTGTGATATTTATAAAGAAATATTTGAAAATAAGAGAACTTACCCACTATAAAAAGAGAAATAAAAAAGTCAATTTCTTTTTCTTTTTGGGTTCATCTGTGAGTGATTTTTTTATTTGAAGTATTTGTTTATAAATTTTTAAACGTGACTACAATGCTTTAAAATTATTAAATAAACAAAATTAATAAAAAAATATTGTATAGACAAAAAGTAATAATAAAAAAAATTGACTAATATTTGATTTTCCTAACTTGTAAAACCATCCCAAGGGTTGACGCGGACAAGGCTGTGGTGGGCCCGGGTGACATCTTTGATTTTAAAAAAAATGATATTTATGTATGTAAATTTTTGATTAAAAAAATTTATATTATAATTTGATTCCTCAAAAATTTTTAAAAATAATTAGTCTTATTAGAAAAAAAAAACTAATATTGGTATATATAAATTTTGAATTAAAAAAATTTAAGTTATAAATCAATCTCTTTAAAATTTAGTCAATTACCAAAAAAAATCTCCTTAAAATTTTATTTTCTCTTAGTTGTTATATGATAGTGTTTAAATGGTTAAAAAAATAAATTAGTGTAAAAGTAACACGTGGCAAAATTTAATTGAAAGATATTAAAAATAGTTAATAAAAATTTTTAATATTTTTAATAAACTAAATACTCCTATATAATCTAAAATTTAAAATTCAATTGATTATACTATTTGTATATATATTATTTTATTTTTATTCATTAAATATAATTTTTTAAGCCCAAGTTTAACGCTCCAAAAAAATAGCTCCCAGGCCAAAAATTTGACTTCATCTATGAGGATTGATGTGACAAAAGGTCACATGCATAATTTTCCAAGTATCACAAGATGTTAATTTCTTTGTTTTTCATGTCAAGTGGTCACATTATTATATTTCTTCTAAGTTATTATTTTATAATATATTTTACCTATCATATTAAAAATATGTAATTAAATTATAAGAATTTAAATATTCATTATATTTTTATAATTTTAATCTTAATAATTAAATAAAAAATTAAATAAGTATTTTTTTATTTCATTTTATTCTAACGTTCTAATTCTATCTTCAGAATTTTGAAATTCTGAGAATTTCAGGGTATCCTCAGAATTTTAAAATTATTGAATTTTAATTCAATATTACAGATACAGTTATATTATTTAATTAAAAAAATTTAAATTAATTTAAATCATTAAATTTTAATTTAACGGTATAACTTGCAAATCATGAAATTTACATAACTCCCCCAAATCCTTTAAATTTATCGTCTATACTGGCAACTTTTGGAGTACAGTAAAATAATAAAAAATTTTATAAATTTCTACAAATACAAATTACAAGAAAATAAAATATAAATTTTTTACTCACCGCACAAAACACAACAATTTTTCCCACTCACTAAATTTTTCTTCTAAAATCTCTTTTTTTTTCTTCCAACATACCAATTTTTATAAAATAAAATTAAAAAACAGAATATTAAAAAAACAGCAAACAAAAAATACAGAAAAAAAAAACAGCAAACAAAAAAAAAAATAGAAAAAAAACAGCGAATTAAAAAAAATTAAAAACAACAGTAACATACATAAAAAAAAATATTACACAGTATACACATGAAATAAACAAGTTAATGAGTAACTAAAATAAAAAAAATTAAACAAACAATAATACATACATGCATGTATAGATAATCATCAAACCCCCAACCACAAAAACAAAAAAAATTTATTTACATTTATCCAACAATAAACATGAAAAATACAGAAAATAGAAAAAAAAATTTCAAACTAAAAAAAAGAATTCCAAACCTGGTGTAGTGTTGACTTAACCTCCAAAAAAACTATAATAAACAAAAAAAAAATATTAGTGCATGTTTATTAGAGAGAGAGAGAGAGAGCAAGAGAGAGAGAGCAAGAGAGAGAAAGAAAGAGACCTCCAGCGGCGACAGCGGCGGGGTACCTCCGGCACGACAGAGGGGGGAAAGAAGAGAGAGCACGGGGGAGGGAGAGGAAAAAGAGGGAGGGAGGGAGAGGAAAAAGAGGGAGGTGTTCTGCCCAATATAATTAGAGAATCAGCGACCGCTTTAAGCGGTCACTAATACGGTCGCTAGAAGAGTATTAGCAACCGCTTAAATCGGTCGCGCGAATTTTTTCGTCGTCGATACCTTGTCGCACGAGATTAGCGACAGTAGTTTAAGCGACCGCCTTAAGCGGTCGTTAATACTCTTCTAGCGACCGCTTAAAGCAGTCGTCCGAGGTTTCCATTCGCCATTCACCCAATCTCTAGTAGTGTTAATTTGATTTATTTAGTTTTAAAATTTTAAAATCATAACCAAAACCGATAACTATTATTATTATAAAAATTAACGAAACTGACCATAGTTAAAATAATAACTAAACCAAACTTTTTAAATTTGTTTGGTACAATTCCAAAATCAAAATTTGACCAAATTGTGCATAAACCTATTGAATATATAGGCCTATGAATGTGATATATGAGATTATATATAATTAAACGAACCGTGACTAAATAGATAAAATTTGGTTGTGCGAATGATTAAGTTAATATGCAGTTTTGATTAATTTAGGTGGCATTTGGTTTACTTTTTTATTTTTTATTTTAATTTTATATTTTAAAAATTCTAAAGCAAGAAAATAGAAAATATTTTATTTTCTTTATTTAAATATTTTCTTTATTTTGAGTTAAAAATGCTCAAAAAATCTTTTTATTATTTTTTATTTCATGTGTAAATTTATTTTTTATTTTTAAAAATAAATTTTAAAAATACAAGTAATCAAATATGCTTTCATTATCTTTAAAAATATAAAATGAAAAATTTCATTATCTTTAAAAATATAAAATGAAAAATGAGCTGCAAATAAAAAAATAGAAAATAAAAATAAAAAGTAAAAAAAAAAAAAAAACAAAAGCCAAATGCCATGCTAAATACTGTTTCTCATTTTAAAATTATATAATTTATAGTTTTCGAGCAGCACCAACCAATACTGAATTCTAGCCCGTTTGTCATCTCCAACCACAGCTCACGAACAGTATGTGTGGCTGTGCGCATTAACTTGTGTTGCGTGTGTATGTCACATCTGCTCCTGTAAGCAACAAAATTAATTAAAATAAGACACAGTCACATGATATGTCAGTTTCAAGAACCTCCAACGTAACCAACCCCGTTATCAGTCAATGTCTTACCATCTTCTCTCTCTTGTGTAGATTCCCAACAACTAAACCCAACAGAGACTTTGAGAGATCCCAAAAGACAAATGTACAAAAGCCTACAGAGACCCAGAAAGTTGAAGAGTTGCTTCCATCTGAAAGAAGAATATGGAGAACTCCAAGAACACGCGTAAGCGCGAAGAGCAGAAGATGGTGATCCCCACAGGCGGCGGCGGAAACGGCGGCGGCGTTGGAGCGGTGGTGGTGTGGGGTGGAGTGGCAGTAATCACTGCCTTAGTATCGGTTTCTGCAATTAATAAACTGAGGAAAAGACCTGCCAACAATAGCCAGAACCCATCGCCGCCGCCGCCGCTTCTTATATCCAGCACTGTTGAATCGGGGAAGTTGGAGTTGAACAACAACAACAATCAAGGAAAAGATCTCTCTGTTCTTCCTCAAGATTCTTCCCCGCGTATAGATTGTTACCGCCCAAGGTTTGACCTAAACATTTATGAGTGTTACCTCTCTATGTCTTTATATATAAATCAACCTTTTATTGTTAAATTTGTAATTGCTAGGGATGGAATTGCAGATATGTCTGCAACCCAGCTGATTGATTCCAAATCATCAGACCTCACAAAAAGTTTGATCTTGGTACTGTCTTGTTCTTCTTCTTCATCATCATCTTTTACAGCTGGCTTTTTTTTTTCTTTTTTATTAAAAAAAATTCAGACTCTATTTGGTAGCATTAAAAGTCACCAAAACTCATCAATTAACTAATTTTTATACTTTTTTTAATTAAATTTTTTTACATATCATCTTTATGACACATCTTTTTATTTTTATTGTATTTTTTAACTAACATTTTATCAACCAAACACCCTCTCAGTCTAAATTATCATGATCCTTTGAAAATGTAATTGAACAAGTTTACTGAACTCTGATGTTCATTTCTGAATTTAGAAGAGAATAAAAAGAAAAAGAAAATATTTAAACAGCAGAAAGGTCAAAACAAGAAATGATAATAATTTTTCGTTTGAGAGTTTAGAAAAACGAATGATTTTAATTCTCTCAATTTGTAAGTTGAAAAAGAAAATAAAAACAAAAGAAGTTTTATATTTTTATTTTACCATTGTATTCTTTTTATTAATTTTTTATTATTTATTTGGTGGAAAATTTTTATAAAAATTTAATTAATTGACTTATTTTCTTTTTTTTTTATAACAGTGTTTAGATTTTACGATTTTAAGATTTTTTTTTTCCGTTTCTTTCTTTTGTTTCTTGTTAAGTGCTCGTTTTGATGGAGTAAAATAGAGAAGAAAAAAAAAAGATGAGAAAAGAAACTATTGAGAATATATTTCATGTTTATGAGATATATGAGAAAAGAAAAGAAAATAAAGAGACCCAAAATTATTCATTTTTCATCTGCCAACAATGGAAAGAAATGAACAATAGAACAACTTTTAATGAAATTTTTATAATCCTACACTTGCCCTTCAATTAAGGTAAAAAAAAAAGAGAGAGAAAAAAAAGAATTATATGCATCTAAAAGGATATAATAATAAAATAACAATGGAGATTTTATTAGTTATTTATTTATTTTGTAACTCACAAATAAAAAAATTTCTCTGGTAGACTTTCAAACACGTAGAAATAAAACTATTATTGTTTATTTCTTTAGATATATTAATACCAAATTGGTTTTTATTTTCGTCCAATTAGTATATAATCATCAAAGCACATGATCCAAATGGAAAATGCAATGAAGGCTCTGGCCATAACAAAAATCTAGCATTATCACCCCCCCTTTTTGTTTTTTTGTTTTCCCTCTCCCCTAAACTCTCTTTTCTCTTTACTTATTTCCATTTCATCCCTGCCCATCGGGCTATAAAAGTTGTATACAATTAAATTATGATATTATGGAAATTTGATTCAGGATGATGACAACCCCTTGCTAGATATAGATGTGGAAAATGAGTCTAGAGGGGAAGGTTTGAATGAGGAAGAAACTCCTCAAGTCCGAGCAGAGGCCAAGGGAATTGAGGCAGCTTCTTCTGGGGATCTTTTCGCAAAAGCACTTACAATGAGTACAACAGAAATGGACAAACACGAAGTGGAGACAGCTATAATGAACCAGCGTGCAGACCCAGAATTAGAAATCAACGGGAAAGTTATTAAAGAAGACGAGGCAGTTGAAGCAACTTGGGTAGGTCAGGTTGAAGCAAAGGACGGTAGAGATGACCATGATATTCAATCAATTGAAGAAACTATTGTAAGGAAATACGATGAAGATAATGAAATTGCGGAGAAAGGTAAAGAGAGCTCAGTTGGGAGAATTGGAGACAACTCCCAGCCGGTGATGACATTTACTGAGAAAGCAACTGATGATGAAAATGAAGGCGGTGAAGATGAGGAAGAAATGATGGAGAAAGGTGAAGAAGAGAGGTCGTCGACCAATGGTGAGGCAATTTGGCGGCCAGCACAGTCGGTAGAGGGATTACCAGTGGAGCACAAAGAAATGAAAATCAATCAACAGACATTAGAAGCTGATGATGAAAATGAAGGTGGTGAAGATAAGGAAGAAATGATGGAGAAAGGTGAAGAAGAGAGTGAGGCAATTTGGTCGGCACAGTTGACGGGGGAATTACCATTACTGGAACACAGAGAAATGAAAATCAATCAACAGACATTAGAAAAGAGGGAGGATGGGGATAGAAAGGTCAAAGAAGAGAAGCGTAGTTGCTGCTGCAGCCATGATAACAGTAATGTAAAAGATGGTGATATGTACTATGCTAATGGAAATAGTCACCATTACAATCAAGTTAGCGGTAAGCCAGAAACCAAGATCACGAGTTTAAAGGAGGTTATGATGCGGAGGATCTTTATAGATCGAATTTGGATATGGTCAACGTCTGTGCTGCTATTGCTGCTGGTGGCTCATTTGCTGCTTTCACCTACGCGGACCGTGTGAACTTTGTTTTTGATCACTATCTTCGCAGTCTGCGTAATTTTTGGAAAACTACCATACCTCTAGTTAAAATTATAAGGTTATGTTTGTATTTAAGTTTGAAATTAAGTAATTTTGTGCAAATTATTGAAACAAATATTTAAATATAATTTTATTAGTTTAAATAGGGATTTAATTATGAATTTATGCAATTTAACGTGGCGACTTATAATAGATTTGAAATGACCAAAAAAAAAAAAAAAAAAAGAAGCAATACTTTGGAATCTTTTGTAATAATAATTCAACCATTTTAACAAGTAGTGACAACTATTTTAGTGGAAACTGTTAGACATATTTTATTTATTATTACACTAGTTAACTCTTTCATTTGTATTTCAATACTCAATATATTAATTTAAAATCCCTAATTATTCAAATGCAACCTAAGAATTTCAGACCTTTCCATGTGGGTCTCTTCTATTACTTGTCATGCAATTAGAGTATATAAAAAAATTTTATGATTAATATTTTCTATTTTAGTTTTGGGTACTTGTTAAAAAATATTAACAAGTGTTTTTCATTTATTTAGGATTAGTTTTAGAATATTTTATTTCCTTATTTTATTGTCTTTTGAAAATATTTATTTTTTTATTTTGTGTCCAAAATTTGACCTTAAATCAAATTTGTTATTTTGGTAAATTTTTATGGTTTCCTTAATTTATTAGTTAGTTCCACCTTGATTAGGATTGTAGCCTTCAAAAAGTTTCTACTTAAACTTATGTAAGCCTATGGGTCAATCATTCAAGTTCATTTTAATTAATAAAAATTATTTGTAAGAAAGAATTTTCTAGAAAATGTATTTTTTTCTAAGAAAAATTAAACAAAAAAAGTAAAATCCATCTACTCTACCCTTTGATTCCTCAGCTTCCCCTGTATCAATTAGTGTCAGAGCCATGCATAGCACCATGACAAATTAATAGAGGTCATGGTGCTTGTCCTACAAATGCCACAGTTGATTAGGATTATGAGTATGATGAAGCATTCAGGAGGTTCAATGGGAGGCACTCTTCCAATGATTTGAAAACATGGTCAGAATATTGGTCCACATGGGGCTACCATGTCCGTTGGAAGCCAAATTTACAATCTACCACTGGATCATTCTTCTAGAGAAGGAGGAGAATATTCAAAGGAAAAGCTTCCTAGAAAGGAGTTTTCATTCACATAAAAAAATTATTCCCGATTCAATTGTTGATTGGAGTAAACAATCAAGAATCTAAAATGGTTAAAGCTTCGAAAGAGTATGCAAGGGTTAAATTTATTAAACAAGATGTACACATCGGTTTGAATTTTTTTCTTTTAAACATCAAGTAAATTGGGATTCACCTCCAATATATGATGAGTGTAATAATAATGAAAAATTTTCAACTGCTACCTCTATAGATTTTGAGAATGGATTGCTTGGAAATATGATTTATGATAAAAGTCAATGGGAGAAAAGGGTTAGAAAAGAAAACTTTTACCAGTTAAAGGGACAAACCTTGAAATTACAAGTGATTTGGAAAAATAATCCATCAAGATCTCTTCTTATTACATTTATTTAGAATCTCCAAATAGAAACTTAGTTAAGGAATTTATTTATAAGTTACTTTATTTCAGTAAGTGTAAGGTTTTTTTATAATGGCAATTCCATACAAAATCTTAAATTAAATATGACAGATTTGTGTATTTACTAATTTGAAGAGGAAAGTAATTATTCCAAGTCCAAAATGTCTGCAAGTTACTAAAATGAGATAAAATTGCATTCTAAGTCCAATTAGGAGTAAAAAAAGAAGACTGAACAAATTAGGAAACACGCGAAAAATTTCAGTGTACATCGCAGCTAACCCGCAAGAAATGCGAGGCAGCGAGTTAGCCATTATTTAAGCCGAGATTCATTTCAATAGGGCCCAAGGATGTCTAGTTGATACGCGAGGGTTTAAGCAACTGGCACTAGCACAGGGGCAGGGAACGCGATTTCGTTCAAGTTATATATTTCCTGGAATATTCTATTTCCGTTTAGGACATCTATTTATATATTTAAGTCTTAGTTGGAATAGGACTTTGTATCTTTATATAGGTACCTAGTCTTAATGAACAATATACACAATTAGGGGGGACATATTATAGAGACTTACAGAGAAATTTTATTTTGCAGGAACTTAACGATCTTTCTCTTACTTTCTTTTAATCTTACTTTACTTTCTATGTGAAGGAGAAAGTTCACTTATTAAGGTTTATTGAGTAAATCAAGCAAGAGTGATGAAAGAATTTGTACGAGTGAATCATAAGGAATTTGAGTAGAGTTTTGTAACCTATTGATAGTGGAATTTGTATTTAAGATTTTTCTCCCTATGAAAGGTTTCCTTATTAATCCTTTGGTGTTACTCTTTTTATTTTGTGTGTGATTGCTTGATCAAAAAATTTCGGTACGCTTGCAACTTCTTAAGATTGTGAAGACAGAAAAATATAGGTTCCTTAAAAAACTTCAATTGCATAAGGGATATGGGCATGGTGGTCAAATAGAATGATCAAGCTCAAAATCAATGGAACATAAAAATCTGAATTCGAGGGCAAATTTTTTCCAACATAAAAAAAATGATGTAGGTGGAATATATAAAGAATTTTATGTTTAATATTTCCTATCTTAGTCTTGGGAACTTATGAAAAAAATATTATTTGAAAAATATCTTCTATTTATTTAGGATTAATTCTAGAATATTTCTCTTCCTTATTTTATCACCTTTTGAGAATATTTTTTCCCTTATTTTATTATTGTTTCCAACTCTTCACCACAACTCACACACACACAAACACACACATACACATATGCACAAACACATATGGGCATCTACTCTTCATGATTGGCCCGTAGCTACTGTGCCCAATCAAAATCACCATTTCTCAATTTCTATACTAGGCCTGAGCTATGGAAAAATATGTCATTGTAGGAGTTTGCATCTTTGGCCATAGCCAAAGAAAACCACTATATCATCATAGGCATTTGCATTGCTTTATAGGTTACTAGCCTATTGAAAATGAAAACCAACCCCTGTGCAAGTCTAGGAACTTTCAACCCATTGGTGCATGTAACCTCTATTTTTTTACACAAAATTAATACCCAACAAACAACACACCAGTAGGATATAATAGCAGTCCAACCCACACCACATCAGTGTCATCTCATATCATTATATAAAACTCCATTCATGTGTAATACAATTAATAATATAATATAATACAAAAATACATCTCTATTTAACTTTAAAATAACAATTGATAAGTAGAATGAACATTGTCATCTAAACGCATGTCTGTACTAGCATCTGCATATACGTGGGTTTGTATGAGGTTCAGCCAAGTCCATATATTCATGCACAACAATCGTGCCAACGCTAATGTCAGATTTTTAAATTTCTAGAAGTAATATGCTCTGTTCCACTAGATTTACTACTTTCTCAATCATGTTTATCTACAAATAAAAAATTCTCAACTCAATGACCACATATCAATTAGGAAAATATGCTTTCAACAAAGAAACATACGATATTATAGATTTGTCAAATCATTATTGAAATTTCATCATCATAGGTATACATGCTACCTTCAATCATATAACAATCAGTCTCAGTTCATTTACACTATGTAATTACAAGAATTTGTTCAGGCTCTCTACCTCTTCATGAAAAATCCAAGAAGAGGATGATGTAGAATAATACAAGATGATGACTCTTATCTCTTTCTTCTTCTCTCCATTTCTTGCTTACTTTTTCCTTTTCACGGTACTCCCATACACGTATGGGTGTGTATGGGTTAGTTCGATTTGGGTTCATACTTAACCCAGAATCAAATTGATTTTTTTTTATTCTTAACATTTGGACCCAAAACTAAATTGATTTTAATTTGGAACCAAAGCAAACTGAATTGAAAATATCAAGTTGGTTTAGTTCGATTTTCAGTTCAATCTGGTTCGAGTTGGGTTGGTCCATTTTTTATTTAGCTTACTTCAGGTTGGATTGGGTCTCTTTCGGGTTAGATATTTATTATACATTTATCACTTAAAAAAAAGTACATGAAACAAAAAAGTTCTACGATAAAAAAAGTATTAGGAAAAATCACTTAAAAAATTAACTAAAATTTAATACAATTCATAATAAAATACAATTCCATAATATCATTAAAAAAATATAATCCCATATTAAAATATCAATTAAACTTAAATAATACAAAACTCCATCATTATACAAAATGAAAATGATAGTCTCATTTGACAACAATTACAAATATAGCCAATTGAAAAAGCAAGCTAAGTGATCAAAATTAGAAAGTGTTACTACATGTTGGAGTTATAGAATTTTGCAGCTATTCATCATAGAAACCACCAAGTAACCACTAGCTACTCATCTAAGATGTGATTTGAAATGAGAAGTGAGAAGTGATTTGAAGTTTTTTTCCTTAAAAAATTCTTGATCCAAGCACAACCAACAATGAAAAATCCATTAATTGCAATTATAATAAAAAATAATACCTCACTACTTTGACAAGTTGACATTTATTTCCAATGGTATTGCTCAAATAGCATATCCTTGTTAACTATATGTTTAAGCGTTAACATATAGTTAAGAGAGACATAATGATAAGAAAAAAAAAATAAAAAGGTAAAATGAAGTCGATGTATGTATTTTACTTACCTTAGTAAAGAATGATTTGAACTTTCACTAAAAGCTTCCGAAACCCCAAGTCTTTATATTAGAGTAAATTTATAATTATAGACATGAGCATAATAAAATGAAATCTAAACATGAGTAATTTGGGGATCGGCAAACTTAATTGACCTAAATTAGAAAATGATGTCCAAACTATAAAATTTAAACATTTTTAGCCTAATGGAAGGGGGCCCAGGTACACGGGTGGGTTGCTTGGGTGCATAGGCAAAGAAGGAGGACACATGGATTTGAACCTTGGGTGCCTGGACTAACATATGGTATGATTGATTGTTGAAACTGGATTCTACTTCATGGTGCGTTGCTTGTTGTCACATCTTATGCAGGTCTATGGAGAGAGAGAAAGGGGACAAAGGGAAGGGAAAGGGTTTGTCTGCGTTTCTCCCAAAGGTTCATGTGTGCATATTCATGTCTGTATGTGAGTGTAGTTGTTCGTTTGGTCAAGAGAACAAAACGAAGTCGAGGAATAAAGCTTAGTAGATATATCCAATCTTAACTAAATTTAAATTAACTTCTCGATCCTTCAAATGGATTCTGAACAAATTAGAGTGATTACATTAATGTTAGGATCAATCGCTTGAGCATATGGAAGTTCTAGTGTTTTCGAAGTTTTTCTAGCAGTGAACAATTTTTATTTCTTTCTTCATAGCGAGCTTGAGGTAGGGATTTAATGCATTTATTTGCAAATATGATATGTAGGAAATGCTAAGATGTTGTTCACATGCTTATTTTGAGATTTTGATGCATTTTGTTGAAAAATATATGAGTTATATGCATGTGTATACATGTGCATATGTTGTGGGGAAGAAAATGAATAATAACATTTGATTTTGCTCTATAAATCCTACAATGTCAATTTGATTATCTGATTTGGTCTACATAAGCTTAAGGATGAAGTTTGAACACTGAAAATTGGAAGAGAACACTTATAAACTTACAAATTTTGTTTACAAACTTTGAGAACCTATGAAAACTGAAATAGAGCATCCCAAGCTTGCCCACTACCCTAGACTAAGGCGCATGAGCCCATTACGCCAGGTGCATAGGCCTGGCCCCTGTTCGCATGCTATCTATCTAGAATGTGTTTTTGCTCTTCTTTTGGTTAATAAAATGTATTTTCACCTTAGCTTTGAATGCAAACGATTTTAAAAAGAAATTTTTTTGAAACAAATGATCTTATAATTTAATAACGAGAAGTATACGAAATCATGATTTGGAATGTTGTAAATAATTTCAGTACGAGGTATGAGTTTTTGTTAATTATGATAAGTTGATAAGAATTAGTTATCAATCATAATGAATTGTTATAATGATGTGAGTTGTTGGCTTTAGTGAACATAATGATAATGTTTATATAATGAAAAGTGATAAATAAAATGGAATGATGTTATAATTGTAGGGTTGGCGAATACTGAAAAATAAGAAAGGTACAGAAAATGCCTAACACGCTCCTAACTTAATTGTTCCAGATGGACGGCATGTGAATATGAGAACAAAATAAATTAAATAAAAACTTGTGCCAAGGTCGAGTTTCAATACAATAACAACCATCAAAATAATTAAATACGTTCCTCATTCCCATATAAAATAAATAAATATCGTCAATCGTGATAAATTTAAGGCCACACCCTGGTGACTAAATTTAAGACTGACACAGTCGCATAGGTCTCATCAACAACAATGCAATCTCATCTATAAATTGACTTTCGGACCCACACCCCTAGGTCACACAAAGGGGAATACGAACATCTCAATATAAGTAAAATTCTGTAACAGATCAATCTGTCAATCTCAACTCAGCTACAGGTGGTTATTTCCTGGCCTCGCTGGATCACCCGTAATATAGATAGAGTAAATTAACCAGCCCATTAGGTAAAACCATGCAAGTGTGTTCCAATGAATATGCTCAAACATACAATATAACTCACAATAATAGCAACCAAATATAAAATAAAATGCACATGTCATGTTATGCAATGCAGACATCATATTAAATGCATATGTAATGTAATGCAATTATCAAATTCCCATCTACTCAAACCTTATCCATAGTTAAGACCGGACTTGGGCCACTCTTGCCTGAGCTGCCTATGTATCCCACCTCGGGAATCAGGTCACAATAGTTCCTACTTTATATCTCTTATTTCATTACCAAACTCAAGATCAATATAATCATCCCTACATCTCATCAATAAATGTAACAATCACATTATCTCAATATATATATAAACTAAATGGGGAACCGTGTTACACCCCCATTGGTGCAAAACTCAGGGGAACCGTGTTACACCCGCTGACTCGTCTGCTAGGGAACCATGTTACACCTTTAGTCAGGCATCCGTTTATCTTAAGTAGGCATCCACTCATCTCAAGTAGGGTCCAGCTACAATCTAGAGAAAATCCCATAATATCTCACTTCAATATTATTGCCCAACTCCAAATGATTAATCTTTTGTCATATATATCGATTGGTAATCATCTGGTATTTTCAAAATCTCATTTTCTCATTTTTCTCAAATCATGAACCCAGTTTACATATATAACCCGTGACTCGGCCTGTCACAATATAAATGTGGCACTCTCAGACAATCAATATACTCAACATAGACCAGATGATACTACCCCAACTCTAATGCACATGATATGCTCAATCATATATAATAATTCTCTTCAAGAATTCACAACATTAACAAGACATACTATGTTTAGCCATCAATTATGTTTCATACAATTCCATCATCAATTATGTCTGATTTAGCCATATATATATTAATTCTTTTCCACAATTATTAACATAAAACAAAGCATGCCTTAAAATATCAAAATTTACAGTTATTCTAACATCTTTCCAATTCTGTAACATCAACTATAATTTTTCATAACTCTAGGGGCAACATTATGATCTTCCCCAATTTTAGGGGTAAAATTATAATTTTTCTAAACTTTAGGGGCCATTTTGTAATTATTTAAACCTTTTGGGGGTCACTTTGCAATTATCTAACTCTTTTGGGGGCCATTTTATAATTATCTAAAACTTTAGGGTCAATTTGTGACTCTAAAAGTTTTGGGCCCTAATGGTAATATCTCTAACTATTTTCCTAATTATTTTCTTTTTCCTTTTTTCTTATCCCGTTTCTTCTCCAGTGATCGCCTAGCGAAAAGGGTATTCAATTTCGGACTGACTTTCCATTGTCAATCTAAATTTAATCACTTCCACACAAAATAAACCTATAGAAATTTATCTTAAAATCTCTATATATCATTTATGTAATCATCATAACTCAAAAGTAAGAAAATTTTAAAACATATACGCATATATATACACACCCGTATATACACATCTCACAAAATTTCACCAAATCAAGCATATAAATATACCAAAATGATCCTTGCAACATCTAGAACACACATATATGTCCCATTTACCTTAGATCTGAAGAGAAAATGAGAAATAAAGAGATTTTAGTTTAGGCAACAAACCTTTCAGCGTCGGTTTCTTCCACCTCGAGCAAACTTACGTGAAACGGACACCGCCACAGCATTCATGGCGTTGAAAACTATCCGAGTCTACCTTCCTTCCTTCCCGAATTCCTCTCTCTCTCCCTTTTCTTTCCCTCTCTCTCTCTTTTCTCTCTCTCCTTGCGCCTTTTTGGAAACCCACGCTAGGAAGCTAAAAACGAAAAAAAAAAAGAAAGAAAAAAATTAGGAGAAAGGGAAAAAGGAAAGAAAAGAAAAAGAAAGGGCTGGGCCCTTGGCCTAGTTTGTCCAACCCAACACTATTTTAGACTATTTTCAGTCCAGTAAAATAAAATAATTAAACTCTATCTCTAATTTAATATTTTATCAGCTCAAAATAATATATAAATTATCAAATTTAAATACTGGGTGTTACAATGCCCTTGTGTTGAAAACCCTAAAATTGCGCAGAGATAAGATATCGTGCCAATAGGTTAGTAGCCTATAACACAATGGTTATCTAGCTAATCGTGGCACTTAGATGTTGATCCATAAATAACGATGATACTTTGGTTAATCGTGGCTCGTGAGCCTAGGCTCACAAAAAACAATGTTTTGGTTGAACATTTTTGTTGAGTATTGGCCTAGAAAAACGATGTTGGTAGTATCCACCTCACGACTGTGATATGGTGATATGGAATGATAAAGAGATAAAGAAAAAATAATAAATGGATAATTGCTAATGGTTGTTTCGATATGACATTGATATAAGATTTATAACTATTGATATTGAGATATTATGATTATTGGATATTGATAATTTGAGTTATTGATATTATGATATTTATTAGTTACTTATTTGTTGTTGATATTATATATATTTTTATTATGTACCGTGGGCATAAGTTGATTAGTGCTTATATTCCTACAGACTATTATAAGTTTAGAGTCTGAAAGTTAGGTGGGCCAGCTACGTTGGATTTAAGTGTTTTTTTATCTGAGTTGATTTTCTTATTGAATCATTTAGGAATATAATATTATTAAATTTGGACTTATTCGATATGTTTGTAAAAGCCTAAGGCCAAGATATTGTATTGAGATTATGTTGGAGCACTATCGCATAGTTTAACCAAACCTTAATTATTGTTACCATTTTTATTATTATATAGTGTGAACATTTGTTCCAGGATAGTTATGGCTCTGATCAAGTGTTTATATTTCACTTACCCCTTGGGTCATAAGATCTAGGGTGATTACACCCTAAAAGTGCATGATATTCCTAGATTTAGTACTCAATTTATAGTAATTAATTAGTTTAATTAATAACTTTTATTATTTTTTTGATAAAATTTTGTTTTGATGCCCTACAGTAGGTTACTATGTTAAAAAAACCAATTTGAGGGGTTATGGAAAAATGTCTTAAGTGACCAGACCAATTAGGATGCCCACAAGCTAAGCCAAAGAAATAAAGGGAGCAAATTAAGTGTGAAGATTCTGTTGAACAATTTCACAAATACTTGGTGCACACTCACAAAATCCACCTTATAAGGCCAATCATCACAATCCAAGGCACCATGGACTTATACGATGATTATTTAAGGTATTATTAGACCAAAGAATGTGTGGGAAGGGACCTAGAGGAATAACAGTTCATAAGATAAGTACGAAAATTAGTTGTGAGAATTTGTTGCCCTTGGGTACAAATAATTTGCACTTTTGCGTTACATGGGCAGATTAACACTCATTTGATTTGCTAGTCATAACTTTTCACTTAGAATCTGGATCGATGCGATTCTTTTTGTGTTGCAAAAAAGACTCAAAAAAGCTATAACTTTATGTTTAGTCAAAGCCTGAATCAATCATCTTGAATGTCAAAACCATGTCCAAATTGAAGGGAGAGAATTTGGTGCGAATTTTGGGTACTTTGGGGGTTAATTTGTAATTTGGGAAACTTAGGCTTTTTAATTAAAAACTAAAAGGCCTTCTCTACTGTCCAGACAACCTGACCTGTTTAGCTTATTATTTTAGGGTTTTTGTGTTACTCTTAAGATTTTATACATATTTTTTGTACATAACAGTAAGGAGCTGTCTTTTACATAGTCCTAGATTTATTTTATAGAGACTTCTAGGGTTTTAATTTCTAGTTTGTTTAGAGTTCTTCTTAGTTCAAGATCACTTTCAAGATTAAGTTTTCGTTGTTCAAGATTATTCAAGTTCATTAATGGAGTTTGTCTTTTCTCTCTCTTTTTAATTCTTGTTATTTTATTGTTATTATGTTAGGTTAGATACTTTTTCTTGATTCGACTCATCAATGATGGGTGGATTCTTGTTCTTTGATTGTATGTGGTTAGAACCAAGCATACAATGTAAAACCTGTATATAGGGTTTTATGTAAATCTTATTTTCTTTGTTTTCAAGACTTTTGAAAACTTTTGATATTGATCATATTTCCTTGAAATCCCTGATAATATCACTTGATAAAAACTTTCAACAATAACTTGGAATAAAAAAAGTTTGATTTACGCCAAAGATGAAATAATGATTATCTTCAAGTTTTCTAATCCTAAGTGTGATTTTAAAATTATGTTTTGGATTTTTAATTGGCTTTCACGAAAATATTTTCTAGTTTATTTTTCTTAAATGTGAATCTTAAACTAAGATTTTTCATTACATCTAATTAATTGAATATACGATTCCGCCTGGATTTACAGGTTGAATCAAGATCCTATTTTGTTTAATGTATTTTTATATATATTTTATTGAATAAAACTCGTCAAAATCAAAACCCAATCCAATTTTTATTACTTTCCTTAGAAATATAGCAAGTAATTGAATCTAGAAGAACTTTAGGTTTCAAATTTCTGATTCTCTATGAATATGATCCTAGATTCACCAAGTAAAACTATATCGCATACTCTTATACTTAAGGATATTTTATCTGCATTATTTAGATGCGGTCACAGGGCGTGAAAGAAAATACAAACAAAAAGTTCATTACAAATTTTAATGACATCATTTAAATGAAAAAATTATAAAGAAAGAAAAATAAGACATAGTGGATTAGAGATCCTCAAATTTATCCAAAATTTCTTTAATTTCAATTAGCATAAGAGAAGCTTATAACCAATCTTGAGTGCAAATCAAGCACTTCACTGGCTTAGGAGTAAGAGAGCTACAGAACTAATTAAGTACATGTCCTCCTGCACTAAATCTAATTCAGAAGTAACACTAGAAGCTGGAATAGCCAACATATCTTTTGTTATTTGTGAAAGAACTTGATATCTAAAGGAATTTATTTTCCACCATTCTAAAATTTCAAAATTCTTATTGTCCTTTTTGACATTTTCCTTAAAATACCTATGCACCTCTGATTTTGAATCCACATTTTCTTCTTCTTCCAATTGTTTCAAAAATTCAAATTAAGGAATCCTCATAAGCATCATTGTCTCATTGATCAACTGCTATAACACTTGAACTTGGACCCATCCTACTTGCAGTCCTACTGGCAGCATTTGAGGTAGAATCAAGCATTTGATACTACACATATATGATCCATAACCAACTTACTTTTTTTTTAGAATAAATTTTAGCATTATAAAACTTACATATCTCAATTTGTATCGAGAATCCAACAATATCGCAACCAACTAGGTGAATATTTACAAAAGCTGTGAAATTCAAGTACATAAAACCAAAAACCACATGGAACATAGATAAAATAAAACCTTGCTTATTTTTATTTTTTTCACGTGAAAACTTAACACAGCCTTTTTTTTTTGTTTGGACCATTCTCCGCTTAAAAACTCCACCCCCCCCCCCCCCTTTCTTTTTTAACTTAGAAAACTTAACACCCATAAAAGCTTCAGCTGTAAATTTAGCTTTTGAAGTTTAAGGAACGTCAATTTCTCAACGTTACTACACAAATATAGAAGGCAATTACCCAAAATTTAAATTCCAATGGAAGCCACGCCACTTAGATCCCAAACAACCGAAAATATGAACCCCAACGAAGAACAGGCTTTAAATTCCGATCATCCCTTTTTTTTTGGGGGGGGGGGGGAGGGGGAGAGAGAGAGAGAGAGAGACGAGGAGTTTCTGTCCCATTCACAAATCTAAAACTGTAGCAGAATCCCCTGGAATCACCAGCATTCTTTTACTAGTATTTGACATGATGCGCAAGCACATCATGCGGTAAAACAGCTAGTTATCTAAATTGCATTCTCAATAACGTAGTCTAGGCAGGAAGCACCGCTTTTGCCATTGTCACTTCCAAAAATGATTAGAAGTGACCAACAGAAAACATCCAGCGTTATCTGCTTCACAAAGGAAAAGACAGGAGGGGCTCGCAAGCAGGTCCGAAATTTTCATTTTTGTAAGCTTCACTCTTCTCCTCCTCCCAGTATCTTTACATGTATGCATACTTCACTATTACTCATCCCTATATACAATCCTCTTGACTACACAGACTTGCCTCAAATTGGCGGCTGCTGGTTTATTTTGTCGCAACTGTCCAATAAATAGATGATGAGAAACTTACTGGAATACTAACCTAAAAAATCTGCCCCCGACCCAGATTTCAGTTCTTTGAGAACAAAATTTCACCCCTGAGCGCCTGCTCGCTTGGCTAATGACTTGGTAACCAGATGCGCTGTTTGATTAGCATTCCAGGAACTGTTTGTTTTCAATTGAGCTAGGCCAGCTGCAACCCGTGGACCATCCCAAAACACCATATATTAGATCCACCTGCGAACAAGCACTAACCTGAAAGGAAGAACCAACATGTTCAATTATCAAAAATAAATAAACAAAGAGAAAGGCTTAAGAAATGCTAGTTTTTCACACGTACCAAACAGTCCAGGCTTCCTTCGACATGAAATAACATTACGGCCATACCCCTCTCTCCATCCATTTCTGCCTGCAAAGAAAAAAGTGTTTGTCGGGGATGGTGCACGGAGAAAATTTTCAGTATTAAACAAGTACATCACAAATTTTTAAATACATACTAAATAACTACTCACCGCACAAGCACATATTGTAATTCCTACGGTTGCCAATGCTGTTGTGATGTCAGCCATCATGCCTGAAATATATTCGTACACTTAAATATTGACTAAAACCAATAGGTAAATACCACCCCGTGTCCATAGAACTATCTATATATGGATGTGCTAGGGGGTCACGCATATTTTAAAGTTTCCCTTCTTATAATTTTGGACTGAGTAGAATTTTGGGGTTGATATTTGAGTAAATTGCATATCAAAATAATCTAATCCATCCCAAGTGTTCTCAACAGAAGAACTAAGTGAGATCGACAGAAGGGCTAGTAGAAAGTGTCTCGTACTCCAGGTTTCTTAAACCACATCTCTCGAGACATAATTCAGCAACCATTTTTGGAATCAATTTAATGCTTGGGAGACAAAAATTCCCTTGACTTTTATTTACTTATTTAGAAACAGAATAAACAAGCTTCCCGAGTGCTCTAATCAAATAGCGACTTCTACAATAATGGCCTCTTGCAAGTTGCACGTCCACCACAATTTGTATTTGAATCTCAAATGGAAAAAGGGACCACAAAATGAATTATGAGGGGAAAAAAAAAAAATCACCTCTTCGATCTATGCACACTATACAGAGCCACTGGATAGAGTGCCCTTCAAGGCTGTGCCAAGTTGCAACCTTGCCAGCTTGCCAGCTCTCCAGACCTGGCAAGACTTCCTTGTGCATGGGAATATTAGCAAGTATCATCTTAGCAACACCATTTCCCTGTGATAAAATCTCTCCTTTAGCCTTCAAACTCACATGCTGCATATGCTTGCTACGTTTCCCGTTTACCTTGGGGACCTGGAAGCCACCCTGTTGCAGTTGGAAATTATCTTCACCACTTATCTTTGACATCTCCACAACTTTCATTAAGATCTTCTCCCAGGTGTATTTGCTTCCTTTAGAATAATCTGAGAGCTCTTCTAGTTCACTATTCTCCTCAGGATTAGCGACAAATTCATTTACTGCATCAGTTGTTATTTCGATTGCGGATAGTGCAGCTTGCTCTCTCAAAAACTGAATATAACATGAAAATTAAATTACTAAAGCAGAGGCAAATGTTATCTAAAGCATCATCCAGAATTTCATCACACACAAAAACTCACTTTCATAATTTTGTGTCTGGCACTACGTGTTTTTGCATGTTGCAACCACTGCTTATGCCGTTGGAATGCTGATTTGCTTGAGAGTGCCTGGCAAACAAGGAAACTGTGAGCTGCAAGGAAGAAACAAAAGACAATAGAAACCTTTCATCATGTGAAACTAACAAATATAAAAACAGAAAACCAAGGTTAAATATAATAATAATAGTTGAGAAAAATAAAGAAAAAGAGAGGATTGAATTGAGTCCTCTCTTCTCTCTCGACTCTTATTTATAATCGAAGTCTTACATCAAATAAGGAAAAACTTAGAAAAGGAAATACATCAATCCAGACTTGTAAGGAAAATGAAATAATAACTGATAAGGAAACAAGGAAACAAGAATAAAATCTTCCTATATCCTAACACTCCCCCTCAAGCTGGAGCATATATGTCAGAAATACCCAACTTGGATGAGAGATGCTGAAACGAGAAGCGAGGGAATGACTTGGTGAGAAGATCAGCTAATTGGCAGGAGGATCGAACAAACGGAGTACTCAACTCTTTACGAAGCACCAAATCCCGAATAAAGTGGCAATCCACCTCAATATGCTTGGTACGTTAGTGAAACACAGGATTACTGGCAATAAAAATGGCAGCTTGATTGCCACAATGCATGACCATAGGAGTAGAAACATCAATACCAAAATCACGAAGCAGAGAACGAACCCATAGCATCTCAGAAGCAGTATGAGCCATAGCACGATAGTCAGCTTCAGTACTGAAACGAGCCATAACTTGTTGTTTTTTGCTACGCCAAGTAACTAGATTATTGCCAACAAAGGTACAGTAGCCTGAAGTAGACCTGCGATCATCTCGATTCCCAGCCCAATCAGCATCACTATAACTAGTTATAGAAAGAGAAGAAGGTCATATAATAGACCACGGCCAGGAGTACCCTTCAAGTAACGTAAAATACGACATACTGCTTCAAAGTGTGTAGAACGAGGAGCATGCATAAATTGACTAACAATATGCACCGCATAGGTAATGTCAGGCCGTGTAACTGTGAGATAGATTAATTTTTCCACTAAGCGACGATAACGACTCACATCAGAGAATGGTATTCCAGTAGTCGTATCAAGTTTGAGAGATGCATCCATAGGAGTGTCAGCGGGTCGAGAACCAAGGAAGCCAGTCTCAGATAAAAGATCCAAAACATACTTGCGCTGAGAGAGCATGAGGCCTGCACTGGATCGTGCTATTTCTATGCCAAGGAAATAGCGAAGCGCACCCAAGTCTTTGGTATGAAAGTGTTGACTTAAATAGATTTTCAAAGCAGCAATACCGGTGGCATTGTCGCCCAAGATAATGATGTCGTCAACATACACAATCAACACAATGGTACCAGAAGAGGAGTGCTGGGCAAAGACAGAATGATCGGAGGTAGATCGGTGCAGACCATATTTCAACAAAACCTCACTAAAGCGATCAAACCAAGCATGAGGGGATTGTTTCAGACCATATAGGGCACGACGTAACTGGCAAACCAAGTGTTCACTCCCAGGAACCTCATAGCCAGGTGGTTGATCCATATAAACCTCCTCTTGAAGGGCACCATGAAGAAAGGCATTTTTAATATCCAGTTGGTAAAGGAGCCAAGATCGACTTACAGTCACAGCAAGAAGAAGGCGAACAGAGTTAAGCCGAGCAACCGGAGAAAAAGTCTCCAGATAATCAATGCCATGGGTCTGTGTATAACCTTTTGCAACAAGGCTGGCTTTAAGTCTCTCGACAGAGCCATCTGGGAGATAGTTGACATTATAAATCCAACGACATCCCACTGATTGCTTCCCTGGAGGTAGGTGCCAAATCCCAGGTATGATTTTTATAAAGTGCTTCCATTTCTTCATCCATAGCATGCTTTCAGCCAGGAGAAGATAGTGCGGCTTTATATGAAGCTGGAATAGAAACAGAAGACAAAGCACACACAAAGGAATACAAACAAGGAGAAGTACGATGATAGGAAACAAATTTAGCAATAGGATGCTGTGTGCAAGCACGTTTACCTCGACGCAGAGCAATGGGTAAATCATCATCAGAGGTAGAAGAAACAATAGTGGGGACCTCAGACAAATTGGTAGATTGAGATGGGCCATAAGAAACGACGAGTCTGTCCTGATTTCGTTGATACACTTGCATTTGAGAGAATGGATGTTGCTGAGACTCCTGCAGCGAAGGTTGAAATATGGGTAAAGGTAATATAGGGCTAGTCTCCCCCTCACGAGCAGGATAGGACTCCTCCTGAAAACTGGAGATAAGATCGTGAGATAATTGTGTCCCAGAGGTAGAGAAGAAAGGAGTTGACTCAAAAAAGGTTACATCAGCACTCACAAAATATCGACGAGATGCTGGATGATAACAACGGTACCCTTTTTGTGTACGAGAGTAGCCCAAGAAAATACATTTTCGAGAACGAGGAGATAACTTATCTAAACCAGGGTCAAGAACATGAACAAAGGCCACACAACCAAAGACACGAGGAGTAAGAGGAAAGGGGTTACCCTCTAGATACAGGATTGAAAAGGGAGACTTGTTACCTAGGACTGTAGAAGGCATACGGTTGATGAGAGAACATGCAGTAAGAACAGCATCACCCCAAAAAGGTTTGGACACTTGCATGTTAAACATCAGAGTACGAGCAACATCAAGTAAATGACGGTGTTTACGTTCAGCAACACCATTTTGCTGTGATGTATGAACACAAGATGTTTGGTGAATAATACCCCGATCAGCACAAAAAGAGTCCATAACAGATTGTAGGTATTCAAGAGCATTATCAGAACGAAAAATTTTGATCTGTCTCTCAAATTGGGTAGAGATCTCATTATAAAAATGAGTCACAATATAAGACAATTCAGATCTACTTTTCATTAAAAATAACCAAGTCATGCGAGAGTGATCATCAACAAAGATAACAAAATACTGATAACCATTAATACTAGAAATGCGGGAAGGTCCCCAAATATCAGTATAAACTAAATCAAAAGGTTCTGGTTTACGACTGACACCATGACTAGGAAAGGAACTACGGTGATGTTTGCCAAATTGATAAGCTTCACATTCTAGACTCGATACAGGACTTAAATTAGA
Organism: Vitellaria paradoxa; assembly: GCA_019916065.1. Classification (NCBI taxonomy): domain Eukaryota; kingdom Viridiplantae; phylum Streptophyta; class Magnoliopsida; order Ericales; family Sapotaceae; genus Vitellaria; species Vitellaria paradoxa. Next base: position 18,045,852 of record CM034243.1, on the reverse strand, counting down.
AATAACAGATTTCAATTTATTCAAAGAAGGATGACCAAGACGAAAATGCCATTACATCAGAGAAACAGCAGCACTCAAAACTGGTGAAGTTGTGGAAGGAAGACTAGTAGAATCCAGGTAGTAGAGCCCGTCTTTCTCATGCCCCTAACCAATCGTCCTCTTGGTCTTGAGGTCCTGAAACACACACGAAGTAGGAGAAAATGTTACAGAACAATGTAAGGTTTTAGTCAACTGGCTAATAGATAACAAATTAAAAGGAAAATTAGGCACATAAAGACTTTGAGGCAATTTGAGTGAGGAATGGGGAGAGAGAACCCCTTGTCCTTGTACGGGACGAGATGATCCATCAGCTAGAATAACATGATGAGAAATGGGATTTAAATGAGAGAAGAATGAAGGGTTACCAAAGATAGTGGAGCTTGCACCAGAATCAATCACCCAAGAAGGTGGCCCGGAAGCAATACAAGTAACATTACCTGAATTGCCTAATGTAGCAGTGGAAGTAGATGAGGGGGACATATGACGAGCTTGCAATAATTCACTGAGTTGAGCACCAAGATCAGTGGTAGTTGTTAAAGGCTTTGACTGGGTGGAAGCCGTAGGAGTAGGATTATCAGACACGTGATGAACTTGATCTGGCTTACCATACTTAGCCCAACAATATGGCTCAGTGTGATTGGTCCGTCCACAATTAGAACACTTACGATCTCCTCGCCCTTGAGAAGACCGACCACGAGCTGAACCTCGTGATGTGCGACCACGTCCTCGCATACTGCCACGAAAGACTCCTTGAGCAGTGTTATTTGAAATCAAAGCAGAGGTTTCTAAAGTAGTAAGCTGAACTAATGTATGATGCCCCAAAGAAGATCTCAATAGACGAGAATAGGTATTAGCAGCAGTAGGCAAGGTTTCACTGGCAAGAATTTGATTTTTAAAACCACGTAAATCTGAATCAAGCCCAGAGAGAAGAGAGGCAATCATAAAATCTTCCCAATGCCGCTTTTGTTGCTCAAGGTCTGTAGTAAAGGGCCAATGTTGTAACAACTGATCCCACAGGTTTTTGAGAATACTATAATATTCTGGAAGAGGACGCCCTGCTTGTTTGGTGGTGAAAATTTGCTCATATAATTCAAAAACTCTTGAAACATTACTTTGCTGAGAGAATGAGTCAGCAAGGGAATCCCAAATTTTCTTTGAAGAATCACAGAATTCTACGGTTGTAGCAATATGAGGTTCCAAACTGTGCCATAGCCATCCCATAACAATAGAGTCGTCACTAAGCCAATCATCATAAGTACTATCATCAGTCTTGGGTGGAAGAACAGTAAGGAATTTTTGCTTCTTCTTCCCACGAAGAAACACTTTCACCGCATGGGCCCAGACCAAATAATTTAACCCATTCAATTTCTTCGAAGTAATTGATCGAGGGATGTCTTCATCTTTCAGTAGTATGGATTTAGGTTCAGTCATAGGTTTCTATTGAGCCATAGGTTAAGAAAAAATTAAAAATCAACAAAACGAAAATTATCAATGGTCATAGGCCAGCAGAGATGAACAAGTCAGCAAAATAGGCCAAAAAAACAGTATTACCAACACAAGAATCATCAAAACATCACTTGATTACCATAGATCAACTGGCAGCAACAGAGATCGAAGAGCAGACCAAAGAAAAAAAAACAGCAACTTGATCATCAAATAAGAGTTACTAGATTACCAAACCACAGATCGAAGAACAGATCGAAAAACAGAGAAGGGACCGAAGAATAGCTAAGGACTGAAGAACAACAACGAAGAACAGCAAGGAACTGACGAACAGCAACGAAGAACAGCAAGAAAAACATCGAGGATCATCAATCAGAGGTCACCGGCGACAGGGAAGACTCCCTTCCATCAGGCGATCGCCGTCATGTGTCGCCAGTGAGAGGCCGGAAGGCCACGCGCCTACACGCGCCGATCAGACGAGGGCGCGTGGGATCTGGGCACTGGTGTCGAACGGCGCGTGAGGGCACATCGGACCTTCGCCGGCGACGGACTCAGGTAGGTCACACTCGTCGGTGGTCGGCAACCCTTCTATGGTGGTCGACTGCTGGTTCCGATGACCGGAAAGTCGCCAGTGGTGGGTTCTTCTCTGGCAACGAGCTCACTGTTTTCTCTCCTCTCTTTTTTTTTTTTTTCTTCTTGAAATCAGATTTAGTGCTCTAATACCAAGTTGAGAAAAATAAAGAAAAAGAGAGGATTGAATTGAGTCCTCTCTTCTCCCTTGACTCTTATTTATAATCGAAGTCTTACATCAAATAAGGAAAAACTTAGAAAAGGAAATACATCAATCCAGACTTGTAAGGAAAATGAAATGATAACTGATAAGGAAACAAGGAAACAAGAATAAAATCTTCCTATATCCTAACAATAATAATAAATAAATAAACAAATATATTCAAAAACAAATTGAGGCGGCACCAATATAATACAAGTTGAAAGAAAATCGTTTAAGATAATTTGGTCACGTGACTCATGTCCAATGTGAGTTAGGGATATTTAAGTACAACAATAAGTCAATCCATGAAAACGGGGTCGACCTAAATTACAAGGATTGAAATTGTGAGAACAGACTTTATCTCATATAATCTCACAAAATACATAACCCATAACAAAAATAAATGGAGAAAGATAATTTATATAGCTGATTCCAACTAGTTTAGGACTAAACTCAATTAGTTTGGTTGAGTTGCAAGGTTTAGAACACGAGATTATCAGGATCCCAAAATTGCTCTATCCCCCCCCCCCCCCCCGACAAAAAAAAAAAAAATGTGACTGGGTCACACATTTGGATTTGAAGCCACCATATTTCATAAGGATCGGCAGGGTGAAAAACAGACTGTGAAGGAGATATACAGAAATAAATTCAATAAGAAAACCCTATATCTCAATTCAACAGAAAGGAAAAAATGTAAGGGGCTCATGCAAACTCACATTATAGGTTATTATCTCCACAACTTCAGCATTTGAAAGTATATGCGAAGGAGAAACAAGATTACCATTGACCTGAAAACATTGAAAATTTTAGCATTGGATGTGGAATAAGAAGAATTCCGCAGCTGAAATTAAGAAGAATACCTTTGCAGCGACCATTTTGTTGCCAATTTCAGTGTGTATCATATAAGCATAGTCAATGACAGTTGCTCCCTTAGGCAGATTTTTAATCTGTATGCAATGTAAAAGAGACCATTAAGACATCAGGCAGCACAACTTTCTTGAACGTGCAGCAATCCATCCTATTACCTCTCCTCTTGGGCTAAACACAGAGACACAGCTACCTAAAAGATCTCTGGTTACAGTGTCTACAAATTCTCTTGAGCTCATGTTTCCAACAAATTCCTCCTGCCATTCTCTAATTGCATTGAGCCAACCAATCTGGAGGGAAGAAAGGACTTCTATTCAGGGTATTTGAAAGAGTTTATCTGGAAATCCTTTCAAGAAAATCTCTCAAAAGTATCAAAACATAGAAAGGATGAAAGTAATTACCCTGAGGGCAATATTTGCATTATTAAGACAGGCTGTTTTCCCCCTTGAAATTTTACCATTAGGCATTGCATGTCCAACTAAACCAGTAACAAGACCTTTCCCACTGTAATGAGCAGCAATGCCTCTCTCAGCTATCAGATCCATCTCTTCAGTTCTTATCTGTCAACCATTAAACAAACTCAACACATAACTAAATATTCATAAGTGATAAAAATTAAAAATTTCAGATTGAAAAAAACAATAATCATTATAGGTAATTGTATGCCCACGTGGACTGAATAGTCCCGTGTGCACTCTGACAAAGGCCACATAGACCCAAAGGACTTCCGTGCGTAGGCGTAGGCCCCGGCGCATAGGCCTCCCACAGCTACATAGGTTATTGACCCTGCAGAGTTTGGCCCACGGCAAGAGGCATTGCGGGCTATCCGCAATAATAACACTTTGAATCAATATCTCATATACTCCTTTGAAGCAGGAGCAGGCCTAAAAGAAGTTACCCTATTTATACACGAGATCACCGGGGACAAGTAGATCAGAGGCTAGAGTTGAAGGATCCGTCAAGGTACCACCTCAATCAGCCCACAGAGAGAGAGCCGCCCATGCATTTAATACAAGCTACACCTCCATTTAATAACCTCAACCACCACGGACACATGTCTATCATCTATTATGCGACACACACCATACTTTCATTCCTCAGATTGACATACGAGGATTCTTCACATCCATTCCTCGTACTGACCACCCCATGCAGCCACAGGCATCGTTAGCTGCCTGTCTTCTGACACATTCAACCCTTATTAGCCTCTTCTATTAACACGTAATCATTAGCTATCATTCAACACTATAAATATTCAGCTGCTATTTGCATTTATTCATTCATTCAACACTTCAATCTACCAAGACACCAAAAAACATCTCTCTCTCTCTCACTCTGTCTTGCTCCAGGCTACTGTAACTCTCATCTCCTCCACCTCCAGTAATATCCTGGTGCTGACGACGACTAGGAACATTACTCCCAGTCCTCCGAGTGGTCCACATCACTCTGAAACTCTCACATTATACTCCGCTAGGGAAAAGTGTTCGACGTTATGGCACTAACCACTCGAGCTATGAATAATTTGGAGGCCCAGGGCAATGGAGAAATCTCCAAAGCCGACATAGATCACCCTACAACCATTATGGAACCAAATTTTGGACCTTCTATGGCAAACCATCTCAGGATTCTCGCTGAACAAGTGCTGCAATGCTAGCAAAACTAGATGGACACACAGTAGGTCCAACAAGCCATGTTTGAAGCTATAGCATTCTTGCGACAAAATCAAACAGCACCTCGCCCTGCGACAATCGTGTCCATGCCACCTACTTCATAGAACAATCCCAACCACCAACTCAGAGTCAATCAGGTACCAGACCAACCAACTACAATGTAGCAAATCCCCCCCTCGACTACAATCCCACCCGAGATCCGCCTAGAACTTGCTGCAACGATAAGATCAATCCCCCACAACAGAACCACTCGTTCACCTTATAATGAGCCAACTTTTCATGCACAATCAATTAATCCTTTACCAAACTTTGCTCCTAACAATACTTCTTTCAACCCAACTAACCCACCTAACATTTTGGACTAGCTCAAATCCCATATTCAAGATTTAATCCATCAAGAAAGCCATAGTACTTTTGGGAAAACTGATTTTGACCTTAGGCCTCCTTACCCTCTTGAAATCACCCATTTGCCATACCCTAAAGGATACACAGTGCCTAAAAAAATTTACCAAATTCAATCGAAAACGGGGTAATGTGCGGGAACATGTGGTGCAATTCATTGATTCCCTCGGAACACACAACTCAAATATTGCGGTTAGAGGAATTTCCCAAGTCACTGACAAATAAAGCGTGCACTTGGTACGTGAATCTCCCAGTAGGGTCAGTTTCTTCTTAGGAGGACTTGGCAAACAAATTCTAGGCAAAATTCTTTTATGTCGAGGAAAGGTTGACCACCCTGCATTTAATCAAAGAATCTCAAAAGTATGGAGAAGACCTTTTGACTTACGTTAAGAGATTTCGTGAAAAGGCAGTTGATGTGCAAGACCCACTTCCAGAAGATTAGTTGGTTAAAATATGCATTAAAGGGATGACATTGTGACAACTCATTACAAAGTCTACCTTGTGAATCACCATTTTGTGGATTTTTTGAGCCTCTACGTCGCCGTGCGTAACTTGAGTGAGACGGTAAAAGGAGGGCTGCGAGCTCCTGCCCATCTCACCCCTGCAAGCCCCTGACCCAATTATAGCTCTTAGCGAAGCAACGGTCAGCACGGGCACCACGGTCACATGATTGAAGCCTTCACTGCTCAACATTCTTGTTCCAAGAACAATGATCCAAAAAGACAATGCATAGACGAAGGACCTCCTCCTTTCCCTCCTCACGTGTCAGACACAGATTTGAAAGCCTTGCTCGATGTTTGGATAATGGATAGGGCAGTGTCGCCACCAAAAACAAAAACACCGCCCACGCGTCAATACGAAGAAAAGCCAGGATTCTGCATATATCATAAAACCATGCGACATCCAACTCAAGAAACTTGGGATTTTCAATATCTGCTCCACAGGATGGTAAAAGATAAGGGATTGGAGATTGTACCCAAGGATGTCTTGAAAGATCCTCTTCCTTGACAAAGATGGGCCTCGCAATGTTTCAGCAATATCTTATAATGACGAGCAAGAAGAAATTTAGATATGCGAAGTCACGGCTCCAACCTCTGAGACCTGCCCAGACTTTGAAAATAGACAAGCCCTTGCATTGAGTAGATCCACAAAGTTCAAACATTTCTTTGATCAGTTCGGGTTCTCTCCCATCACACGATTCCAAGCCACGAAGGCTCTTTTGAAAGTGGCTTAAGACAATCAAGAAGAATGTATGGGGGTAACTGGATCAATTTGACAGGCATTCTGTGAAAGCTGATCGACAATATTCATAACCTCATAACCGACCCCTTTACATTCCGATAACAACTATTGAGTTTGCCAGAGGGTTCATGGATGGTGGAGCTTTTCAATCAACGTTATGCCATTAAGAACCTTCAAGGATGCAAAGATCCTTGGATGTCACCTAGTCAGGCAGCCTACTACCATCAATGGTTTTGGAATGTGTTGGTAAATTTAAGGGTCGAGGAAAGATCATCATCTACCAAGTTTTTCATGTGATTGAGGCATCTCGGTCTTACCAAGTTTTACTGGGATGGATATGGCTTCATCGGTACACAGCAGTTCCTTCAATCTATCACCAATGTATGAAGGTTGTTTGGAATAACAAAGGGATCACCGTGAATGCCATGGAAAGACCATTCCACACAGAGGAAGCCCACTTAGCAGATGCAATGTGGTACTCGGAAACAAATGAAGATCCCTAACCCCATCCTCCTAAAGGAATCCCAATTCCTTGTTGGTCGGATATCGCAGGAACTTCATACCAACATGATGGTAGAATTCGTACTCTGCTAGCTCAACAGTCACCACGAATCACTCACATGAAAGCACCTAATGGAAGAGTTATCTACCGCTTATTACGCTGTATGAGGCTGGTCACCTCGTTTAAGCAAGTTAGCCCCCGCTCCATAGATGAGTCCCAGAGTGCAAAGTTCAGTGCAAAGTTAAAAGAATGTTTGGTATTGTCAACACTCTCAACCAAGCATAAAAGGAAAGGGAGAAAGAAGAAACGAAGAAAAAGATCTAAAGCAATGACAACAGAATTCAAAGACTCACATGTGTTGCCCCCTGCGCCTGAAGATAGTATTTGTCCCGCACCTGAATGTCTGCAAGATGGACCACACCCTAAAAAACAAAAACTCGAGGAGATAAATTTAGCACGAGAAGGGGGGCCAATGTGGCCGATATTCATCTATAAAGAGCTTACACCTAAGGAGAAGAAAAACTTGGGAGATTTAATCAAGGTCTATTCAGATGTATTTGCGTGAGTGTACTCTGAAATGCCAGGTTTGGGTACTGTAGTAACAACACATCACCTCAACGTTGCTCCTCATGCTCGTCCAGTAAAGCGAGGAATCCAATTTTACAAACTGGATGTTGAAGTGAAAATTAAAGAAGAAAAAGAGAAACTACTCTCGGCCAAGTTCATTAAGCCCACTCAACATCCTTCTTGGTTATCTAGCATTGTACCAGTGGTGAAAAAGAATGGACAAATTCGGGTGTGCGTTGATTTTTGGAATCTAAACAAAGTATATCCAAAGGATGAATTCCCGCTTCCAAGCGTTGACATGCTTATCAACGCAACTGCGGGGCACCAAATGTTCTCCTTCATGCATGGTTTTAGCAAATATAGTCACATAAAGATGGCACAGGAAGATGCACCTAAAATAGCCTTCAGAACTCCAATTGGCAACTTTTTCTACACAGTAATGCCATTCGGGCTCAAGAATGCAAGGGCAATATACCAAAGAGCTATGACGGCTATATTCCACGATATGTTTCACAAATCAGTGGAATTTTACATTGATGACCTAGTGGTCAAATCCAAGGAGGATGCTTCTCACCTTAAAGATCTTCAACACGCTTTCAAGAGATGCAGGCGATACCAATTGAAAATGAATTCGTTGAAGTGTGCTTTTGGAGTCATTGCCAGCATGTTTTTGGGTGCATTGTTCATCGACATGGGATTGAACCTGACCTTGCAAAGGTATTGGCCATTAGAGACATGCCTCGCCTCGGCAATCAAAACGAACTCAAGGCATTCTTGGGATGACTCTCTCACCTTAGAAGATTCATACCTGTAGCGGCAGAGGTGACACAGCCCTTCAATGAGTTGTTAAAAAAATATGCAAAGTTCGAATGGACAATGCAACACCAAAAGGCATTTGAAGATGTTAAGAAGGCATTGATGTCACCTTCGACAATGACGCCTGCTCAAATCAGGAAACCTCTCATTTTGTATATAACTTCCACATAACGGTCAATTGGAACCTTGTTAGCACAAGAAGTACAAGGAGTGGAAAAGCCGATATACTATATCAGCAGGGTAGTCCAAGACGCAAAATTAAGGTAATCACAGATTGAACAACATTGCTTGTCCTTAGTCTTTGATGTTCAAAAATTCCGACACTACTTGCTGACCCATCCACTGCACATAGTTACACGCTGCGATCCCATCCACTATCTTTTATCCAGTCCAACGCTATTTGGACGTGCCACGAGATGGATACTCCTTTTGGCTGAGTACGACATCACATGCAAAGCTCCAAAGGCTATCAAAAGCCAAGCGTTAGCAAACTTATTGGCCCAATTTCCTTCAGGAGAATACAAACCACCTTTCAAAGAGCTACCTAGCGAACAATTCCAAGCTGCACTGGCTATACGGGAAGAGTGGATCTTAAGTTTCAACTGATCGACCATGTTAAAGGAGGAGCAAGGTTGGTGTTGTCATTCCCAGATGAGACAAAGATCAACCTATCTTACAAGTTAAGCTTTTGTTTTTCTAACAATAAAACAAAGTACGAGGCACTTATCCTAGGACTCATTGCGGCATTGGAAGTAGGAGCCACTTATCTATGCATTAAGGGAGACTCGAAGTTAGTCATCAAGCAAACTAACGGAGAGGATACTATTAAGGAACCCATTTTGCCCTCTTACAAGACATTTATCCAAAGGTTGAAGGATAAGTTTAGTTGGATAAGAGTGGAGCATGCACCACAATCCAAAAATCATCATCTCAATGCATTGGCAACTTTGGCATCTAAAGTGGAAGTAGGTAGAGAACCTACAAAAATTGAGGTATTAAAAAGAGAACTTCCATGTTCAGTACGTGACATTTTCCTAGAGGAAAATCCATCGGATTGGAGGCCCCCACTGATTAAGAAACTCACTTTGCATCAGGGAAAGATTCCCACATCAGAATTGAAGCATTTCACTACATATCAAGGAATTCTATATTGGAGAGCACCAAGAGGATATTTGGCTGGGTGTGTAGGAACAGAGGATGCTGGCAAAATATTGTGGGAAATATATGAACAATCTCGTGGAAAAGAGGATATAAGCTTGTATAGAAGAATTCATAGGCAAGGATTCTACTAGTTAAATATGGAGAAATTTTTACATTGACTGTGTATCAAATGTCAAGGAACCCCTTTGAAGGCAAAATGTAACTTCAATAACACTTCTGAGGATTGGAGAATTTTTTACATTGACTAAAATTTTTACATTGACTACCTTCGTGAAGGGTCCTTGCCGAGTGACAAAACAGATGCAGCAAAAGTCAAAAAGAGGGCTCACCTATTCTTCCTTAGTGAAGAGCGACTCTATCGGCGTGGTTATGAAGGAAAGCCACTACGCTATCTTGATGGAGCAAAAGCCCAAGAAGCCTTGAAAGTGCCTATGAATTTAAAAATCAAGGGGGCAGGAAATTATACTCTTACCTCATCAATACGGGATATTATTGGCCCCCCATGGAAGTCGATGCAAAAAAAATTGTCAAAAAATGTCATTCATGTCAAGTGCACAACCATCTCATTCATGCACCCGCGGTGAATTTACGGATGATAGCAACTCCTTGGCCCTTCCATACTTGGGCCATGGATCTCATTGGACCAATCAACCTGCCCTCTAGGGGCAATGTTTGGATTCTTACCACTACTGAGTTGTACACTAAATGGGTGGAAAGCATTCCACTGCGCCACGCTACTGGCCCAGCGGTAGCAAATTTCATAAGAGAATCCATAATTTTGTCCTTTTGGGATTCTGAAAATCATTCTTTTGGATAATGGGACACCCTCTGTTGACAGTCATGTGGGTCAACTGTTGGTTTTATATGAAGTCACCCATCACTAGTCTACAGCCTATTATCCCAAAGGTAATGTGCAAGCCGAGGCAACCAAACAAGGCACTTCTAACCATCTTAAGCTGAATGCTGGAAGATTTTCAGACTGATTGGGCACATGCACTCCCAATGGTGTTGTGGGCTTACAAAACATCCAAAAGGTGTTCAACAAACATAACTCCCTTCTCATTGGTTTACGGCCCAAAAACGATACTGCCTGTGGAAATCACAGTACCCTCCACTAGGATAGTTCAACAAAGCGAGGTCACAACTAACTCAAGGCACCTAGACTTAGAAGCTCTGGATGAGAAAAGAGACAAAGCTAGGTCCAATCTCAAAGCATACTAGACCCGAATAAGCATAGCATATGATGCCATGGTTAAACCAGGAAAATTCCAAGGAGACTCAGTGTTGAAAGTAGCCACTCATGTGATGAGAAACTTATCAATGCCAAAGTTCATTCCAAAATGGGAAGGACCATACATTATTAAGGAAGCTAATGAAAGTGGGTATTACAGAATCGAAGACCCTTTCTGGAAAGTTGCTTCCCCCAACTAACATCAAATGGTTGAAGATGTACTTACCCTAAAATCAACCTTTTGAGAAGGTCATTTCTTTTGGAAAGTTATTTTGTTCAAGATGAAGCTTTGCTGTTCAATTGTATAACTCTCGTAGCAGAAACATCATCTTGATTCACAGGTTGGATTTCGGTTGCTGCCTCGACTTCTTGAGCATCCGCTTCTTGAAATGAACTTTCAAGCGCTTCCAAACCAACAATCTTTTCTCCCGCGGTCTCCTTAGCCTCCCTAATATTTTCTCTCACGGCAATGCCCTCCCCCGCGTGAGCCTTCGCCACGTTACCAACCCCAACATTTCCCCCCACGTCGACGTTCTCAACATTTGTGGTAGTATCAGTAACGTGGATATTAAAGGGGTGTTCATCCTCTTCTTCTTCCACCATAATTAGCACACAACAGGGAGACTAATTATGTTTTTTAGAGCTTCTAGCCTAAACACAAAATACAAAAGAGGGGGAAAAAAAGTCCTATTCACTTACACTCCTAGCCCGTTTTGTTGAAGAATTACTTGCAGATGTCTACTTTACTCCTCGTTTGTCTTCCCCTCAAGTGCAATCTTTAATGGTACAGGATCAATAAAAGCAACCTCTGAAGGCATCCTAGTAGTAGCTTTACCCACCCTCAAGCCCAAAGATTTATGGTGTTGCGAAATTACATCACCCCAATTTTGATTCCCCTTGCAGGGGCAAAATAAAGAGTCGTCCCTCAATACAATAGGCACGCAAATCTCTGAAGGCCTAGATTTAACATACTCCAAAAATTGACTAAGTTGATAAACCCACCGCGCTCTCCCTCAAGTCCATGCAAATTTACGACCCACCCACGGGAGCTTCCATTCGCCAACTATCAATTTCAACTTAGACAGACCATCAGGAAAACAAAATAAGGCAAGACTCAAGCAGCAATTGTCACAATCCTAGGTGCAGGTATCTCTTGATCAAAACTAAATTGGCAAGCAATACGATGAGGATTATAAGCTGTTGATCGTCACCTGTTATCAGTCAACGCAAGTAAACTGTGTGGTAAAATCCAACCCAACCAAGGCATCACCACGGGGTTCCAAGTATCATATTGGGAAGGCTTGATCAAATGTCCAAGTTGAAAATAAAATTTAGTGGCTTTAACCCCAGTGACAAGTTGTACATAAGGAGTCCACAAAAATTCTTCCTCTTGATCAATCACAAAGGCTAACTGACCACTAATTTGCCGCCCAGACCACTATGTGCTCCGCAGCTCATTAGAAACAACTGGGGGTCTCCCATCTTCCATCACTACTTTTTCTGGGAAGTTCACAGCCTCAGGAGCAAATTTGGAGAAACGCTCATACAACCACATTTGTAAAAATGGAGTACAAACATGAGTAGGAATGTCATACCTCCCAATGGATTTATCCAAACCTTCTTTAATTAAATCCAGAGGGTGAAAAAGAGTGTCCAAAAATATAGGAGCCAAAGCAACAGGCTTACCGCGATCCTAAATATGCGGGGATTAACTCCATCCGCAAGCGTCCTTCCAAGGATATGACGCGAAAACCACAGCTCAAGATAGGCAGCCAAATGATAAGGGGACTTATGTTGACGACCCTTAATACACTCGCCTGTGTAGCTACAAGGACTTCCATAATCTCTCCACCAATAACGCATCCATCCACCAAAAGTGGATTTGCTACCAAAGCTGTAGTGAGTCTTTTTCTTTTTACCATCCTTACCAAACATACTCGCCAAATTGTTGTGAGATGCATGGCCCTCTATCAAAGCTTCTCTAATGGCACGGTCTTCCTCACTTCCGTTCGAAATAATTAAGTTTTCTTCTCCGATAGGAAGAGACATCAAATTAAAAACATTCTCCAAGGTTGGGCCGATCTCACCAAAATCTGTAATGAAAGTATACGTGGAAGTGCTCCATCTCGATAGTAATACTTCCATAGCCGCGACATTCCGATTGATTTTCAATGAAGCACATCCCTTCACCGCATCCAGAACCCCAACTTGATCTAGGATTTTAACATAACGGCCACGGTGAAGAATAAATGATGACTAAAAATCCATACCCTCTACAGGCGAAGTGTAGTTCGTATAATGACAAAGAGAGTGAGGGTATTTTACCCCTTTCCAAGTTAAATTGTGGAATGGAAGAAGGAGAAATATTATCTTCAAAAACATTGTCTTCACTCTCAAGCTCAGGTCAGGCTCCATCAAATGTAGAGGCCCTTTCAGCAAGGGGTAATGAGGCAAAAAGCTAGCCGAACATCCCAAAAACTATCACCCTTGAGATAAGGAGCTCGAAACCACTCAGATCCCCTGGGAACAATAGGAACTAATTTGTCACTCCCGCACTTTAGCTTTGCATTGACATCACGAGGTTTAGTATAAGCCAAATTAACCACTGTAGCTCCCTCAGCGACGCGAGACGAAGCAACCATGGCATCACCCAAACTTCTTCGAGAAGACTTATCGCCACGAGAAGACGACCCAATGGTTCGTGGATGAACCATGACAAAAAGGGCTTCGTGGAAAAGAGAAGAAAAACCACAAAACGTCAAGCCGCGAGTCCCACACAAGATCCCTACAGCAAGTACCTTCCAAGCTACGTGTGACCCCCTTTGGTGCGCAAAGTCCCTATCGCGAAGCTTTAAGCAGCAAGTCCTACGCGACTCTCTACCACAAACTCTTCTACTGCAAGAACTTCAAGCCGCAAGTCCCACGCAACCACCTAGAGCGCAAATTCCTCCACTACTAGAGCTTCGAGCCACAAGTACGGTTGTGCGAGACCTTTGACGCGGGAATCCTCGACCCATGCTGCGAGAAGTCTCTTTGTTACCAAACTTCTTTTTCACACCCCACAAGAGCTTTATTTAAGGAAAACCACAGGTGTTGAAAGAGAGCTCTTGAAGAAATAAGGTTGCGTAAAAAATAACTAAGTACCAAGAAGGGTATTTATATTAAGTGAAGTGGCCTCAGAAAATGGAAAAACAAAATGAAAGACACCCAATAGCGCCACTGACCTTTCGGACCTCTTCGTAATGACTGAATACCATTGTATTATTATTCGCTGACAACGCATTTATGGAAGTCAAATAACCATGACACCATAATCATTTGCCTGTGCCTTTTTTAAGCTGCGTGCAAAGGGGCATTAATGTCGGCAATTCTATGCCATGCAAACTTATAGTCCCACGTGGACTTTGACAAAGGCCACGTAGACCTAGAGGATTTCCCACGTGTAGGTTCCCCATATCTACATGGGCTATTAACCCTGCAGAGTTTAGCCCATGGCAAGGGGCATTACGAGCTAGTTGCAATAATAATGCTCTGGACCAGTATCTCATATACTTCTTTGAGACAAGAGCAGGCCTAAAAGGAGTTACCCTATTTACACACAAGATCACTGGGGACAAGTGGATCGAAGGCTAGAGTTGGAAGATCCGGTGAGACACCACCTCGATCAGCCCAAAGAGAGAGAGCCGCTCATGCATTTAATACAAGCTGCACCTTCATTTAATAACCACCACGAACACGTGTCTACCACTTACTATATGACTCACACACCATACCATTGCCTCTCATACCTCAGACTAACAGGTGAGCATCCTTCACATCCACTCCTCATACTTACTACCCCGTGCAGCTACAGGCATCATTAGCTGCCTGGCTTCTGACACGCTCAACCCCTATCAACCCCTCCTATGAACACGTAATCATTATCTATCGTTCAACACTACAAATACTTGGCTGCTCTCTGCATTTATTCATTCATTCAACACTTCAATCTACCATGACACCAGGAAAAATCTCTCTCTATGTCTTGCTCCAGGCTGCTCTACCTCTCATCCCCTCCACTTCCGACAATATCCCGGTGCTAACGACGACTACGAACATTACTCCCAATCCTCAAAGTGGTCCACATCACTCTGAAACTCTCACAATTATCAAACTCATATAGTGACAATGTGAATCCAACTAAGACAGCAACCAAAAGTAGAGAAATTGCAAATTTGGGAAAGAACAGAGATCAAAACTTGACCTGAACTTCCAGCCGGAGCATGCTTTCATACAGAAATGGAATTACAGTGGTATGAAGACACTGATAACCATTAGGTTTTGGAGTTGCAATATAATCTTTCATCTGCTCCAGAAAGCAAAAACCAATAGGCTTCCATAAATCAATAACCAATAAGAACAACACTAAACAATAATTTGGAATATAAGAGCAGCAAGATACATACAGATCGAGGAATATGGGTCCAAATTCCATGCACTAGCCCAAGAACATGGTAACAGATCTGAGAAAGGAACATTTATGAGGGAAAGCTAAGTTCTACACAAAATATTATGTGTCTTCTATGGGAAATATGGCAAATTATCTAGCCATGCTTAAGAATCTACCTGATGTGCACTACATAAAGGCCCAACTCCAATGCATGGCTTTGGTTTTATAATGATCCGAAGCTTGTAATCCAAACAGATGAAAACATGTCATAAAGAAAATAAGAAAGGTTATGCAAATTTTAAAACCAATTGTTGCAAATGATAATATTATAGCAAACCTGTGCAATTTGGTTGACTTCATTTATTGAACCTTTAGATTTAAGTACAGCTTTATAGATACTGCAAAATTAAAAACAAATAAATAAAATTAGCATAAAAAAGCCTGTGAAGGAAACAGCACAACAATTGCTCAGGTCACGTGACACGATAACTGGGGAAAAGAACTAGCAATACATTAATAGAAAAGATAACATATGCTAGAAATTCTATTATCAACAACTTACGGCCAAGGCTACTGGCTAGCACAATACCTTAAGTTAAAGGTCAACTTCTAAGCTCTGTATTAACCTAAATAAAACTGAGATCTGTTTGATTTTTCTTTTATTTTATTTTACTTTATTTTTATTTATTTATTTATTATTTTTTTTTTTTTGGGGGGGGGGGGGGAAGGACCAAACACCATCGTAGACTAAATGCATGACAACTGAAAAACTAAGCAGTTCTTCAACTTTACGCTAGCGCAAACCAAATATAAGCCTACACGCCAATAAGTCAATCCTCCTTATATTTCGTCAATGCTGTATTAGACGGTCCCACATCGACTGTGAAAAATGTTGGTGGTCAATATATAAGTGTGAAAAAAAGCTCCACCCTACGAGATACCTTTTGGGGATGAGAGAAGCTCAAGACCACCCAACAACTGGTATCAAAACCAAGTTTACCATCAATCTCAACCCACCGAGAGGAACAAGTTGCTGCTGCCTTCGACCAAAGACCCGATGTGCGAAGAGAGAGATTTGGTATAAGAATTAAAAATTGAGTAAATGTTATATGGTCAAGGTTCTTGTTAAATAGTGTTCTAAGAGTCAGGATTTATGATAGGATGACGTGTTTAAAATACCTATTCACCTAATTCTTAAAAAAAAATTAAAAAATAAAATTACCAAAGCATCTTTTTGTCATTCTAAATTATTTTTATGTCACTTATCAAATGCACTATTTAGCAATTGCCATGACTTTTTGCTAATTTTTTGTCATCATAAACTGAAGTCTCCTGGTTTTATACATAGCAATATAGTTTGAATTAACATGTTGAGCAACCTACTACTCGTATTCACCAGGAAGGCAAGGGAAAGCATGAGGCAAGAAGGCAGTGCAAGGGCCATGCAAAATCATCAATACATCAAGATTTTTTATCCTATATTTCAATATGACAATTATTACAAAAACTCCACACAGTGCACAACCAGCAATGACTCCACACCATCAATAGTTAGTGCGGACAAACTTCAAATTGGAACGCAGACTTGCAGTGTGAATCTCTCATGACAAATACAGAGACCTTTAACAAAGTCAAATATTAAATTCAAATCATGTTTTCCAATGCACAACTTTTTCTTTAACATCGGTTCATGTTATTTGTGATTTATTTTTATTTTTTACTTTTTTATTTTATTATTTTTTTTTTTTTTTTTTTTTTTTGGGGGGGAGGTGGAAGCCAAAAATTATGGTAAGCACATCCAAGTATTTGGCAGACCACAACTAGCCCATGATCCTCTCCTGTTGTACTAACATTTTTGCAGACATATTCCATTGTTACAGACCACATTATCATAACTACTTTCCAGTGCATGATGGTTACATAACCAAGATTGTTTGCACACCATGGGGAAAAGGAAGACACAATGGAACATAACATCAGCCATTCATATTCTAAAAACACAACCAACACCTCCAAGCTTTAAACAGCTCTACCCTCAAGGCTCATAAGAGCTAGGTTTTGTTGAGATTCTCACTCAGGTATCCAATATAAGAGAAATCAAACTTGGTAACATGGGTTCCCTCCATAAAGTCTAGTGAATTTACTGTCTGTGCAGTGTTTGCTGCATCATTTTTTTTCCCAGCCACAAGGCTAAATGACAAGGGGATTTGAGCCCTAGACATCAATTTTTACTGAATGATTAGTTATGCTCACTAAACTTTTCAATCCCTTTTTATTCTCCACACCAGGTGAATGACTATCTCAAATGCTCATAAAAATCACATTTACAATACAGAATTCTGCAGATAAAGAACAAGAACTGGTTGGTGGCAGAATTTCTAAAGATAAAAGTCAAAAGAATAAGCAAATCAGTTTACAGTTTGAACATTTTGCCAGTAGCTACACACAGTTGTGGGATCCATAGCTTCACAGCTAAAAAAGGTCCATGCTGTTACCTGTAAGGCTCTTTACATACAGATCGAACTTCAGTTTTCACAGTCATGAGGTCTAAGAATTGATCATCCTCAATCTTCTTCATCAAAATTTTGTTTGCCTAATACAATGAGAAGAGCTTGATAAGAAAACCAGGCAATTATATACAATATTGGAGTTACTTTAAACCTCACGACTTTATATTACTCCAGCAATTAACCTTCAGAATGGTCATTATATTTTGACATGTACTGAGAAAAATGCTAAATGCGTGATCATTTCTAGGACTTTGTCCAAAAACTTTACCCCCCCCCCCCCCAAAAAAAAAAATAAAACATACCTCTATGAGTTCCTTCTCATGTTCCTTGTAGAGTTCAGCAACTCTTCTCTTGACTTTAGTATAATCTTGGGCATTTGTGTACATAAAGGACAAGTTTTCAAGCTCAGACTGCAAGAAGGTATCTACTAAATTAATGAAATATGTGGGTACAGGATACTTAACTGCAAAAATATTGTAAAAGTTAATCATAAAATAACAGGAGTGTGACGGTGAGATAGAGAATCATTAATGAAGCATCTCAGAGTGCAAGCAGTTTCCAAATTTGGAGACCTTTAGATAGCTGATAGTAGCACATCACAAGATTCATTTGAGAGAGAGAGAGCTGAATTCTCAATAGACTGTCTATCCTCAATATAGATTAAGAAACGAGATTACACAACAAACCTAATGTTGCACTTCAGATTTCAACAATATAAATTAAAAAAAAAAAAATCAATGAAGCAGTGACAAAGCACATATGATGAGTAGGAATTTGATATATTCAATTAATGGAATTGGGTTTTAACTACAACTTAGGGATAGCTTAGTCATGGGGAAAACCATGGTGAAATTCAACCTAAATACAAAAATACATGATGACTAATTGAATTCACATATAAGCCTAATATTTAATCCAATCTGAGAAGAGGAACTTAAAATATGCCAAGAGAACTCAATAGAGAAGATCCTACAAATTCACATATAATCTTGGGCATTTGTGTACATAAAGGACAAGTTTTCAAGCTCAGACTGCAAGAAGGTATCTACTAAATTAATGAAATATGTGGGTACAGGATACTTAACTGCAAAAATATTGTAAAAGTTAATCATAAAATAACAGGAGTGTGACGGTGAGATAGAGAATCATTAATGAAGCATCTGAAAGTGCAAGCAGTTTCCAAATTTGGAGACCTTTAGATAGCTGATAGTAGCACATCACAAGATTCATTTGAGAGAGAGAGAGCTGAATTCTCAATAGACTGTCTATCCTCAATATAGATTAAGAAATGAGATTACACAACAAACCTAATGTTGCACTTCAGATTTCAACAATATAAATTAAAAAAAAAATCAATGAAGCAGTGACAAAGCACATATGATGAGTAGGAATTTGATATATTCAATTAATGGAATTGGGTTTTAACTACAACTTAGGGATAGCTTAGTCATGGGGAAAACCATGGTGAAATTCAACCTAAATACAAAAATACATGATGACTAATTGAATTCACATATAAGCCTAATATTTAATCCAATCTGAGAAGAGGAACTTAAAATATGCCAAGAGAACTCAATAGAGAAGATCCTACAAATTCACATATAATCTTGGGCATTTGTGTACATAAAGGACAAGTTTTCAAGCTCAGACTGCAAGAAGGTATCTACTAAATTAATGAAATATGTGGGTACAGGATACTTAACTGCAAAAATATTGTAAAAGTTAATCATAAAATAACAGGAGTATGACGGTGAGATAGAGAATCATTAATGAAGCATCTCAAAGTGCAAGCAGTTTCCAAATTTGGAGACCTTTAGATAGCTGATAGTAACACATCACAAGATTCATTTGAGAGAGAGAGAGCTGAATTCTCAATAGATTGTCTATCCTCAATATAGATTAAGAAATGAGATTACACAACAAACCTAATGTTGCACTTCAGATTTCAACAATATAAATTAAAAAAAAAAAAAAATCAATGAAGCAGTGACAAAGCACATATGATGAGTAGGAATTTGATATATTCAATTAATGGAATTGGGTTTTAACTACAACTTAGGGATAGCTTAGTCATGGGGAAAACCATGGTGAAATTCAACCTAAATACAAAAATACATGATGACTAATTGAACTCACATATAAGCCTAATATTTAATCCAATCTGAGAAGAGGAACTTAAAATATGCCAAGAGAACTCAATAGAGAAGCTCCTACAAACAATTCTAGGGTTTTGCATCAACATATTGTTCTTTTGGCAGCATGAAAATATAATGTGGTTGTTTGAAGTCTAAGGAATAAAATAGGAGTACAAAAATATCAACTGAAGCAAGTGGGAATACCTTAATTTGATACATCCCTAGCAGTTTTGCAAGAGGAGCAAAGACTTGTAGTGTCTCCATTGCAATGCTGGACTGTACACACTAAATGATGTTAAAATATAACAAAAACCATAAAGTAGTAACCTGGGTTAAAGCTAAATCACCACCTGCTTATGTGGAGGCATGTATGAAAGTGTGCGCATATTGTGCAATCTGTCAGCTAATTTGACAATGATAACTCGGACCTGAAAAACAGCTGTTTTAGTTTTATAGTGGATTTCAACATCTTAACATGATAATTGATGAAAAATATAACGAGCGACACCTCCTCAGTCATGGCTAGAAACATCTGGCAAAGGTCATCTGCTTTCACATCTTGGACCGAATGATTTTCATTCTTACATTTGATTTTTCCCAGTTTGGACACCTGCATTACGGTATAATTAAAGCAATGAATGGCATCAGCAAACCAAAACTAATCTAATTTGGCACTGGACTAATAAAGAACATGTTCCAATAGTAATTGTCTAATATTAATGGCAGAAAAGAAAAAACAAGGACCTTAGTCTCCCCTTCAACAATGTGTCGTACAGTAGGACCAAATTCCTTCTCTATTCTTTCAAAAGTAACTACATTTGTATCCTCAACCGTATCATGTAATAAACCAGCAGCAATTGACTCCCAATCCAACTCCTATAACATAGTTAGTAGTCAACCAAAATTTCCAATCACGACAAAGACAGACATTGATTGCTAACTGAGACAAATGCATCCTCAGAAAGAAGAATGCTTCAGAAATTTGCATAACTCACAAGCTCTCCTAGAATTCGTGCAACTTCAACAGGATGAATGATAAAGGGATCTCCACTCCGTCTTTTTTGACCATTATGTGCGTCAAAAGCTAGCTATAAAACCCACAACCACCCCCCCCCCCAAAAAAAAAAAGCAGAAAACAAGAGCAAGAAAAAAAATGAGATTAAGATATCAACACCACAGCAAGGAAAATAGTTCACAACAAGTTGGTACTTTCTCTCCTATTAGAATAACCTGATATGTGGTTAAACACTGCATTAGCACCAAAAAATATTCAGCACAATAAAAAGATCAATCAGTGAAAAAGAATAAGAATAGCTTGCAGATGAAGAACAATACAGAAGACTTACATTTAGAGCATCACGGACCAATGCTAACTCTTTAGGTGCAAGATATGAAATAGCATGCCTAAGATCCTGAGGGAATAAACAAAATAACGGAAATTGACATCAGTATGGCATCTGTTCCACTTCCACCCCTAATAAAATCTTCATACCCAATTTATCCTTTTAAACAGACAATATAGAACACTTTGTGATTAAAAGGAAGCCTTAATAAAGTCTCTTGTAACTTTTAAAATTTAAACATAATTAAAAAAATAAAAATAAAAAAATAAGATGATCAACATGGCAAAAGTTGCTCACCCAATATTTGGATAACTTATAAAAGTCAAAGCCCATTTCTTCACCATATATATTCTCCTCAAAATACAGCCCAAAAAGAGAGAGAGAGAGAGAGAGAGAGAGAGAGAGGATCCAACCAATTCCAACACTAATTCAGTCTTTGATGTTACATGCTATAAAAAAAATTAGCAATTTTCTTGCAAATTTTTCACTTTAAAACCCTAAAACTTCACCCTAGAAAACTTCAATGTCACCTACCAAAACTGTTTGTCCACACCATGCTCCATTTACCAACCTACTGATAATTAGTGACAAATCATTGCCATAAGGTTTTGCCTAATTACTGCTTTATGCTCCAAACTGAAAATGAATTAAATTATTTATCCTTATTTTTCTTTCCGCCTTCCTTCCCCAAACTAATCTCCTTACTCCATTAAATATCCCTGTCTACAATTCACCAGCAATGCTATAAGCTAGGAAGTTCAATGAATGCTTCAAGGCAGGTCCAACATCACTAAATAAAGGCTCTTCTTCCACCCAAAGTTTGGCTTGAGAAAAGGCTTGTCCTCTAACATATATTCTGAACTTGACCTGATCAGGAAAAATTCTAACCAGAAGTGCTTCTCAGGTTTCCAAACAGTCCCCTAATTATCTCCTTTGCCTTCTGTTTTATTAATATTATAATTTTCACCAGAAAATGCTCCAACTTCAGCAACTAGTCTATAACTTCCGATTCAACTGTTATAAATTGCAGGTTTTTATCCATCACAAACTGTCGCTACTATAGGTAAGAATCTACATTGAAGAATGCTACCAATATATGTAACTCTGGTTAAAAATTATATAGATAAGTATTTGAAATGACATTACCACATATTACATTAGGGTAGAATTACAGAAGAAACTATAGACCACAAGACTCTAACCCATGCAAGAGGACATTCCCACTCTGCAAACAAACAATATCATAAAAGTATAAATACCAGGACAGCAACAGCTACCATACCTCCCACAGCGTTTCAGGAGAAATCTCATCAAAGAGAACTAAAGAAGAGGATGAAGAACAACACAATTGCCATTTTCTACAATCAACATGAAAGAAGCTTGATCTCGAGAGTCTTCTTGGAAGTACAAACTCAGAAGCTTCAGTGGAGTACCAGCCCCCCACATGAGATGCATCACATCTCTGGCACAAGTAAAAAGATTCAATGATAATAAAATCAGTAATAAGCATATAAGGTTTATTCTGAACAGAAAACAATAATAAAGAGAGAGAATAAAACTCAAATTTGCATGGACGGGAAACTATCAGACCATGACATGTTTGGTGAAAAATAATCATCTTTTGTATACCAATCCCACAGCCACAGTTGCACAACATCCAATTATTTCTTTTACACAATTAGCCACACAACCTAGTCAAAATTTCCCACGATGCCCCAAATCTGACATCAATTAACCATTTTTTTTCAGAGATGTTTATGTAATAAGCAAATTTTGAGAAAATAATATAAAGCAAAGCTAGGAGAAAAGATCCCCCACATATACCATCCCCTGATTCAGGGAAGCTTTGAATTGGAAGGATGGAGCAGATGGACTGTCTTCTTCTTGTTTAGTCTAAGAATGCCTAGAAAAGATGCACATATTTTGCTAGAGAAATTTCTCTTATAATTCGAAATTGTATTAATCATAAACTGCTTTGCTCAAAAGCTTACACCTTTAAATAGATAAAAGAAACCTTAATAAAAATAGAATACAGAAAAATTAGGAAATGAAATAACTACCCAACCCAAGAAAGATTTAGAAATATACTCAGCATAAGCTAACTAATAAAAATACAAGAATTGATCATAATTTACAAGTTCAAGATTTAGAAAGACACTCAGCAGCTAAGTGAACTTACACATTTGGCGCGATTCCTTCGCCCAGTTTGTCCATACAAGGCCGACGAACACTGAGGAGAATTCGCAGTGCTGGCAAGAAACCCAGTCAATGCCCTCGGAGCCTTCCACGCGCAAGAGAGTACACTACAGTCGTATCTACCACTCCCATCCCCTATCGAAAACTTGCAAACGTTCAGACATTCCACAGAAACTGCGAAATTCACACCGCCCATCCCCATATTAACTCAAATATCTTGAAAGCAAAGTAGAGCCGGAAACAAAAAAACAACATGTACCTGACATTGAAGAAGAAGAAGCCATCTCTATTTCGAATCATTGGTACTCAGAAATCTCATTGAAACGATGAACTAAGCATTGAACAAGAAAGAATCAAAAGATTCGAACCAAAAATTGTAGCGGAGAATCAAAAGATTCGCAAACGGCTTTAAGCGGAGAAGCGCTGTGTTGTGCTTGTCTCTGAAAATTCGAATTTCGAACAATATGCGAAGGGTTAAGAAGCCATGTATTGAACCAACGAGAGTGACTAGATAATCTAGACAGAGAGCGAGAGAGAGAGAGGAGTTTAGCGGAGGCCACACAAACGCAAACGCTGTATGATAATTGATAAAGACAATTTTTTTCTTCTCTAGTTTTTGTTGAACCGGTTATGGCGGTCGTCGCGTGAATAGAATTAGGGTCCGGGGACTGACAGCAAGCCAACGTGAGTTGTTAAATTAAAGAATATTTTTGCAAAAATTTAATGGTTAATATATATTTAAAGTTGTGTTTGGAGTGTTAAAAAGAAAAATAAAGTAAAATAAATTATGAATTTATAATTTAAAATTAAGATTTGGAGACTGACACCAAGCTAGTGGGGGCTGCTAAATTAAAAAAATTTTCGTAAAAGTTTAATGGTTCAAATATTTTTAAGGATATATTTAGAGTGATAAAAAAAAAAGATAAAATGAGATAAATTATAAATTTGTAATTTATGCAGTGTGAAAAAAATAAAAAAATTTTTGAAGTTTTTAAAATTTTCAGAGATTTATACCAAATCAAACGAACTCTCAGCCAATCAAAATTCGGTAATAATCGAGTCAATTTCAACCTCCTCTTTATAAAATTATAAACCATCATATTGGCACTGATTTTGAAAATTTTTAAATTAAAAAATATTCATTTTAATTTCTGTGTTTGTGTGACTTAAATAAAAGAGTTTAAATTTAGGAGCGTAAACAAATTAAATTAAATCAAAGTAGTTAAAAAAATAATAATCTTAGCACGATTTCTTAATATTTTGAACGGAATACCGAATCGATTTTAAATTAAATTTAAACAATTTAATATTTTATATTATATTTAAAAAATATTAATTTATCGAGCTCTAATTAAATTCAATAATATAATAAATTTAAAGATTATAATTTAAATTTAATTCAAACAACCCTCTAACGGGAGAGAGTCTAACTTACTTAAGATAGCCCACAAAAGATAATTAATTTAGTTTCACTAATATCAATTTTTTTTTTTTATCAGTTATGAGAAAATATACACTCTATTGACATTCATTTAATAAAGTCTAAGATATAATGTAAAGTGGATGATATATGATATTTTATGAAATTCAATAAAACATTTATAGTAGCATGGTAGAAGTAGAACTAAACATATTTATTTTAAAAGAATGTCGAGTTTAAGACTTGAGGAGGAAATAATTCCATCAACCAAATCCCATTGAACCGCATTAGACATATTAGTTATTTGAAAATAAAATCCAACCAAAATTTTCATGTGCGCATAAAAATTACGAAATTAATCGATTAATTTTGTCTTGTTCCTTCCTATTTTAGAATTTATATATATATATATATATATAGACACACGCATATATTCTAAATATGTGTTGGAGAAGAGTGACCATCTGACTACTTAAATTTTTGGCTGACCAAATTTATTTTTTTTTATTTAAAATTTTTTTTGAATCATAAAAAATAAAAATATCAAATTAACAATAAGTTGACAAGTTAGTTACTAAAAAAACAGTTGGCTTTTTTCTCTTCTCAAACACAAAAACACAGAAAAAAAATGTTTTAGTATCTAGCTAATAGCTAACTATAAAAAAAAAAATTAATTTTTTTCTTTTTCCAAGCCAGACCTAAATTTGCAATTACACTACTAGAGTCTGAAGTTCTTCTATTAAAACTTATTAATTGATTTGATAATTGACAAAGTGTGAAATTATAGAAATAAAAATAAAAATACAATGAGAATACATTAATTTTAAATTAATATTAAGTGACTAAATTTTTAATAAAATAACTATTTAATATATTTATTAAAATTTAAAGTAATTAAATATAAAAACTTAATTATGTTGAATAAAAATAAAGATAAAATAAAATTGGAGAGAAAAAATAAACTTTATATTAATGTGTTGTGTATATACAATGATGACGAGAAAACCTTTAAATAAGCATACAAAGATCAAATATGAAAGGAATTTACATATTAAATTAAAGATGCCTTTTTTTTAACTATCAAATATGCATAATATTCCATAGAAAAATACAAAATAATCTAAAAAATTTTCTAACATCCCCTTCAAACTCAAGGTGATAATAAAACAATTGACTAAAATTTGGAAATAAGAGAATAAAAAACTACCTAGTGGAAGGGCTTTAATAAGAATGTTGGCCAGCTTTGCACGAGACTCAATCGAAATAAGATAAAGAACACCTACTCGCAAATGATGGCAAATGAAATGGAAATCAATCTCGATGTGCTTAGTATGCTCATGATAGACATCATTATGAATAATAGTAATAGTATTGCGACTATCATAATGGATAGGGGTGTTAGAAGGCCGAGAAATACCAATATCCTATATGAGCCAATAAAGTTATAAAAGCTTAAAAGCAACAGCAGTAAGAGTATGATACTCAGCGTCAGTGCTTGAGTGTGTAACTGCTGTCTGTTTCTTATTAAGCCAAGAAACAAGACAGTCACCAAGCAGATAGTTCAAGCAACATCAAAATAATCTTGTAGAGTTAGTTTAGTGTGAGCTGAATTATGGAGACCATAAAAACAAGTACCCTTTCACATAACCAAGAATTCGAAGAATTGTAGCATGGTGAATGAATCGGGGGGCGATCATAAACTGATTAACAAGATGAACAACATAAGTAAAATCTAGACGAGTTACAGTGAAGTAAATCAAACCCCAATTAATTGCCAATACCGTGTAGGATTAGCAAGAGATTCACCATCATTATATATATACGGCTTACCTAGGCAACTCAAGTGCACCAAGTTGATAACTACGGAAATATTGAAATTTTAGAACAAATGTTGAGAATCTCAATGTTAGAAATTCATTGTACCTTTTTTATGCGGAAAACTTTTGATTCAAGATCTTTGCTTATTTTACAAGCTCCTTTGTCACGTACATAGATTTACGAATTGATCTTTTCTCATTTTTATAAAATATTACTACAATATCTACAAAGCATATGAACCAAAACCCTAGGGACTAAGATGGTACCCTAGGGAGAACCAAGAGAGAATATATGGAAAGAGAGGAATATTGATTGTTGTATTTTTCACCAATACTAATTTGTGTCTATATATAATAGTGAAATGCCTAACTCATCTCAACCACTAAAGAGATAGAGTTAGATATTATCTTAACTATTCAAAATAAGAGATCAACCTTATCTCTTATACATATAGAATTATTTCAACACTAAAACTTATCTAGTGTCCTTCTTTGAGTCAAACAATGCCTATGTGAATGTACCACAGGGCAATACAACATCTCCCACTCGGACACATAGGGGATATATATTTCTCATCCAAAATTTACTCATCCTGTTCATCTATTTATACGGGTAATAGATCGTGTGACCAAAACGAGAAAGTCTAAAATGAGGAATGTTATATTAAGTTACTATCTCACTAATATAACATTACAACTTCAAGTTTCGTTTTATACCCCAAATCATCGAATCACACTAGATCTAGCACCTCTAATCCCTTTTGTAACACATACAGAGTCATGCTAGATCTCACATTATATTTGCACTCATGATTATATCAAAAAAACTAACAATGACATAATCACCTGGGCTGTGAGTTACAAAATATCAGTGTGGTATCAAATGACATTTCCTTATACATTATGTCGGTCCATCTAAACTTGACTACTTTCCTAGACATGCTCCATTGGACTATATAATTCATGGGCTTTGGATAACATGCTAAAGTAGCAACATCAAGTCTCAACTTCAAAACATAAGTCTAAGTTCCAAAGGGTATGAGATGGAACTAATAGTCCAGAAGTCTCACACAGTGACGAAGAAAGGGATTTATTTCGTCACTCCTTCTCACAATCGCCTAGTAGCACATACAGTATGATGTGTATGCTATGATGGAGCTCCCACTTAGGGTTAGTCACACTCTAACACCATACGAAT